>JEMP01000075.1:174292-206571 GCA_000738655.1 Venturia pyrina ICMP 11032 | reverse complement strand
GGAGATACGTTAAATATAGAAACTATAAAAATTAGGTTACTAGGCCTTACTACTTAATAGAGAGGTAGAGGTAGAAATAGAGGCTACCCTAACTTAACGTCTAGTATAGTTTAAGCGAGGTTATCTCTACTATAGTTATTCTTAGTAAGCCTAACGTATTTTAGACTCGTTTTAAGTTCGTATAGATAAGGGAACGGTAATTGCACGGGTAGATTGCGGTTTAAAAGGCCCGCCTTTCCCCGCTATGTAGAATTCGTGAATGCAGGGATGTATGTGGCAATCATCGACACAATCCACGAGAGTACTCGGTACGCTGAAAAATCCCTACATATCCACAAAGTTAACGAGAAAGTCAATGCTGCTATTTAATCCTGACCAATCACTGAGCCCGATCCGCAGCCAAAAATGGTTACTGACTCTCCGCAAAGCCCATAAAGCCGGATCTTTCATTATATTAAGATAAAATTAAAAACACCGGATGCCCCTCCTGTACATGTCTACTGCCGGTCTCGCAGATGTCGTACTCTGTCGGTCTCGCAGATCTCGTGAATAGTAGAGTTCTCGTACGCGACCCCAAAGAAAGGCATCACCCGTCGCCTTTGATTCATATCAGACTGTCAAGGAAGCCACGATCAAATCAAATTGATGCCTGTTCTCTTCTCATCTGGCAAACTCATGGAAATATAAAATCGAAGATCTACAAATATACGAGATCGAAAAGCAAGCCCTTTTCATTTCTCTCCTGCGGAAAGACGGCCATTGCCGGAACAGGTAGATACGACACATGTTCGAACAACGTACACAATCTCAAGCTATTCAATGCAAGATCCATGCAGTCATCTGTCTCATTCCTTAAATTTTGGTTGTCCCTGATTCTCCCATTCTAGGAATCGAAGTTATGCTGGGTCAACACAAGATCCGCCGACTTGGGATCTATGTCGATGATTCCCCGGGAGTTCATGCAATCCGAATCGCTAAGAAATCTGCCACGTCGATCTGAAGTTAGGATAGTGGAACGGCGATTGTTCATAACTTCGCGGCCTCTGGAGGCTCCAGAATAGTCGTGATCTTATTCTCCCAAACTTTGACCAATTCTTCATCCATAGCGCTAGCATCGTAGGAGACTGTGAATCGAAGGAGACCATCATCCTCAGAAGAAGCGCCGCACAAGAACTCGTTGTCCCTCGCCCTGACACACGACCTCATATTACGGTAATCAACACCAAAGTCAGTCCCACCACCAAGCTTGTATCTCCCAGGGCCGACCCATTGCTTGACAGATCCAACAGAACTGACACCGCACGTGGCTGTTTGAAAAGACAGGTTTCCTGGATAGGCGCCTTGTGGATCAGTGCCCACGCGAAGATCAGGTGGAAGTTTTGCTTTGACTCGTTCCATGGCAAGAAGGTAATTGCTGGCCATCATGCGCAGCGGGCTATGAGCGTCAAGTCCTCTGACGGGATCTCGCAGGCGCTTTTGATAAACTCGAAGTTCGCGATGGGCAGCTTTAGCTAGGAGTTTGAAACGTCCTTCAATGGGTAATGATGAGGGCAAGAAAGGCATGACTATGCCGTGGCTAAAAGCTAGCATGCAGGAGTCATTAGGCCCGGTGTAGCCAAAGAATGGGCGTGGATTTAACGGGAAGGAAGCTACAAATGGCTTCCTGTCGGCCCCTGCAACATTCGGATTTACTTTCTCCTCAATCTCTGACATGACAAGGGCAACCAGCGCAAATGTACCAGCACCAATGCTTGTCTTCGCCTCACGACAGAGCTTTCGAAGATTCTGGGACGCCGAAGGAGTTAAGACTGGAATAGAATGACCACTGTTCAAAGGCGGTCTATGTGTCGGTTCATAATCCAGAGCGTCCGGGTAGTGTCTGTCAAATGTGATGGACTTTCGTTCCTTTCTTCGCAGCGGGTTCAGGAATCCAGAGGATAATGGCTTCTGAACGTGTCTTACAATTCTGGTGATTGCCCAGAACCATCTCTGGCGTGCAAGACTGCCAGGAACAGATGGGTATAAATCTTCTTGTGCAGGTATCAGTTTCTCTTCGATCTCGTTCGGATCCAGCGCATTTTCCATCTCGGACTGAACTTGATACACCTCCCTGTTCATCAAGTCAATAAAGTCTTGCATCCAATTGTACATAGACAGTCCGTCGGCGACCATGTGAGCGACCACGAAGACGAGCTGGAGAGTTGAGCGACCGTTAGACAAAGGCTTAAGAGGCAGTATGAATAGTTTGGAAACACTTTCAGAAGAGTCAACCACTCGACCAGTATTGATGGCATGATGGACGAAGTCTCGAACATCCACCTCGGCGTATTGCTGTAAAAACACAAGTTGTTTGGCAACCAGATCCAAAGCCTCTGTGGTTCCACGCGGGACTCGAAAAACGAAGGATCTTGCTTCTTCCTGGTCACCAGAGGGGACTTTCACATGGAGGAGAGGATGGCGCATGCGAAGGATAGTCCAGACCAGCAATATTCGGTTTCGCAATTGATCTTTTGTCAACTCGCTTTGTATCTCCAATGTCAAGGTGCAGGTGATATCGGCTCTGCCGCCATGATGGATTCCATCGTGATGAAAGCCAGTTTCAACCAGACCCAACGGCCTATTAAAGACGGTATAGCCGTCGGCATCTTTGGTTCTTTTCCACGCGTGGTAATTGTTGGCGTATCGTTGCAGCCATGTAGGCGTGGAGCTCGTCATAGCATTGATTTGAAGTGAAGCTGAGACTCGGAGCGCAGACTTTGTGACACTGTGGCAAAGGCAAAAGGTGAATTCTCTCCCAGACTTCCAGAGGTGATGACGGCAATAAAAATAGATCCCCGCAACATTTAAGCGTGTATTATATCACCAGGGGGCTCAACTAGGGCGACGCCACGAAAGCTTCCTTGAATCGGGACGCGGAATCCAGCCTGCAGGAGGAACGAAGGCGACACGTTATCAACTTTGCCGCATATAAATCATTGCGGAGAAAACATCAGAACGTCCACGACTTGATGGGATTCTTTGCTGCGCACTTCCAGCACCCCCCGTCTCCATAGATACTGCACCAAGAGCTCTCCCGTGAAGCTCTCTGCCTAGGTGGCGTCTATTCCACCCGACCCAGCGCTCGACGCGCAACTCTTCGGAAGACACTACACAAAACCATGAGGACCCTACGCATCATTGGGGCATTCGCTCTGGCCTTCGGGGTCTTCGCTGCCTCCGATGGTCCTAACATAGTGGAGAAGAAGTTCCCCGAGCCTCCTGTAAACATGTTCTACTTCGACGATGCCGAAACCGTCATACTGCTGGATCCTGTAAAGGGTACAGTCTTCAGGTCCGAGGACTCTGGACTCGAATGGGACAAAGTCAAGGATATTCCTGACGGAATGGTCAACTACATCCTGCCCAATCCAAACGATAACCAAGTGGCTGTTGCAGTGGGAATCAAGAAGAAGCATTGGATCACATACGACCAAGGCAAGAGTTGGACACAGTTCGAGACCAAGGAACATCCCACCTCGGACCCGTCGCAGGATGCTGTGAGCTTCCACGCAGATGACAACAAGCGGATGCTGTACCATGCTCGAGAGGAATGCATGATATTTGAGTGTGTTGGCAAGGTAGGAAACACTGCGTCCTTACCATCTCGAAAAAGCTAATCGTTGGATAGACGTACTACACCACCAACGGTTTCAAGGATGACTCCATGGACATCGTTCACAACAGTCGGAAGACGTGCATGTGGGCGAGATCGCATCCCTTGTTCTCTACCGGAGACGAAAAGACCAATCTTAACCGAATTCTGTGCATTGTAGAGGGCAAATTCTCAGCACTGCTAAGAGATTATAAGATGGTCTGGTCTGACGACTTCTTCAAAACTGAAAAAGAGCCTACTATGGCTGGCCAGCGACAAGTCCGGGGCTTCGCAAACATGGCGTCCGTGAAAGGGTTCATTGTGGCAGCTGCGAAGGCTATGGGATCGAAAGAGCTGGCACTTTATGTCACAAAGGACGCAGCGATATGGCATAGGGCCGAATTCGGTGACCATCGAATTATGGAAGAGGCATACACAATCTTGGAATCCACCAACTACAGTATCCAAGTTGACGTGATGCCGGATAGATTCGCATTTATGGGAACTCTGTTCTCGAGCAACTCCAATGGCACATATTTTACGCGCAACATTGAACACACAAACCGGAATCGGGACGGAATCATCGATTTTGAAAAGATACAGAATATCCAAGGCATTGTGCTTGTCAATATTGTGGCCAACCCAGATGACCATGAAACCAATTTGAAGCGGGTTGAGTCAAGAATTAGCTTCGACGATGGCAGGACGTGGGAACCGCTCAAGGTTGGCAAGGACACGCTTCACGTCCACTCAGTCACAGAGCAGAAAAACAGTGGTCGAATCTTCTCAAGTCCAGCGCCTGGCCTCTTGATGGCCAATGGAAATACTGGCGACAGCTTGGAAGATTACAGTAAGAGTAGCGTGTTCGTATCTACCGATGCAGGTCGAACATGGTTTGCTACCAGTTTGAAGGGTCCTCACAGGCGTGAATTTCTGGATCAAGGTTCTGTCCTTGTAGCAATAGCTGATCAGGAGGCTGATGAGATTTCCTACTCTCTCGACCACGGAAAGACTTGGGAGACAGCCCCACTCCCCACGAAGGGCGTTAAACCTTTTGAGCTTACTACTATTGCGGACTCCACTAGTCTAAAGGCATTGTTGATCACCACAAAAGGTGAAGACTACCCTGTTTTTGCTCTGGACTTTTCTGCAATCCATGAGAAGACTTGCGGCGATTCCGATCTTGAGAAGTGGTACGCGCGCACCGACGATGACGGTAAGCCTACGTGCTTGATGGGCCACAAGCAATGGTTCTACAGGCGCAAGCCCGACTCCAAGTGTTTCTTCAAGGAGCTCACTCACGAACACTTGCCTCAAAGCGAGCAATGCGACTGTGCTGAGGAAGATTTCGAATGCGATACTAACTTTGAGCCTGCGGACGGACACTGCAAGTTGATTGGACGAATTCCTATTCCGGATGGTGAGTGCAAAAATCGGGACGACAAATTCAAGGGCACTTCCGGCTTCCGATTAATCCCAGGAAACGACTGCAAACGATCCAAAGGCAAGCAGAAGGATGACTTGGTTGAGCGGCCCTGCAGCGATGCCGTGAATGCTCCAGCAAATGGGGAGGTTGAGGCCACCATCACAGCCTTCCCTGGTAGATCTTTCAGTCAGATGAACTATCTCGAGCGCGATCCCAATTCAGCTGGAAAGGACGAAACAGTTGTCACCTTGACCGACAAGCACGAAGCCTACATTACCCACGACCATGGAAAGGAATGGCACAAAGTCAAGAGCAAACATGAGATTGTCGCCATCTACCCACATCAATACAACAATGCCTATGTCTACTTTATCACTCCGACACAGGAAGTCCTTTACTCCGAGGATCGCGGAGAAGTCATTCATACCTTTCAAGCGCCTGACGTTCCTGATCCCGAGCGCCAGGTCCTCGGATTCCATCCCGAGAACCCGGAGTGGCTTCTCTGGATTGGCGACAAGGATTGCAAAAATGGTAATCGACAGACTCCTAATTGTCATACTGTTGCTCACATCACGAAACGCAATGGTCTGGATTGGGAACCGTTACTTCGCTACATCGAGAAGTGTCAATTCATGTATAATGAAGGTAGAAAGGACAGCGCCGAGCTGATTTACTGTGAACAGTATGAGGGCGAGAACAAGAAGAACAAGTTGCAGCTACTTTCCAGTTCGAATCGCTTCGAGAATAAAAAGGTTGTCTTCCCAGATGTGGTCAGTTTTGCTACTATGTCAGAATTCATCATTGTTGCCGCGAAAACCGAGGATCGCAAATGGCTCAGGGTAGATGCCAGCATCGACGGTGAAACATTTGCTCAGGCTGAGTTTCCTCATAACTTCAAGGTCGACCATCAACAAGCGTACACGGTATTAGATAGTTCCACCAACTCCATATTCCTACACGTTACTGTCAACGGAGCGCCTGGCCGGGAATATGGAACGATCCTCAAGAGCAACTCGAATGGTACGTCGTATGTCCTCAGCATGCGCCACGTCAATCGCAACGGGGAAGGTTACGTTGATTTCGAAAAAATGCAAGGAATAGAGGGCGTTGCGATGGTCAACGTGGTAGCAAATGCTGAACAAGTTGACAAGGGGTCGTTGAAGAAGCTACAAACTCAGATCACACACAACGACGGCGCCGATTGGGCCTATCTGCCACCTCCCAAGGAAAATTTCGAAAAACAACCATTGAAGGCTCCATGCACAGGATCAGGTACTGCGAAGTGTGCGTTGCACCTCCACGGATATACGGAGCGGAAGGACCCTCGCGACACCTTCTCTTCCCCGTCTGCTGTTGGGTTGATGATGGGCGTTGGCAACATTGGAGATTCTCTTGGCGACTACAATGCTGGAGACACATTCATGACCACGGACGGCGGACTCACATGGAAATTCGCTCAAAAGGGCACGTACATGTGGGAGTATGGTGACCAAGGCTCAATTGTCGTCCTTGTCAAACGTGGTGCGCCAACGAATGAAGTTATTTATACTCTCGATGAGGGCGATACCTGGATCCGCAAGCAATTCTTGGAAAAAGACGGCACTATGGTGGTGGAAAAGATTAGCACTGTTCCGAGCGACAACTCGCGCAACTTCCTGCTCTGGGGCGCTATTGATTCGAAGTTAACTACCGTCAATCTCGATTTCACTGGTACCTCAGACAAAGAGTGCAAGCTCGATAAGGAGAACCCAGGTTCGCAAGACAATGATTATGAGCTCTGGTATCCAAAGCATCCTCTCAAAGAAGAGGAGCCAGAGTGTCTGTTCGGCCACAAGGCTCTTTATTGGCGCAAAAAGACAGACCGAAAGTGTTACAATGGTCCTCAGATCGAAAGACTTCACGAGATCGAGAGAAATTGTTCATGCACACGAGAGGACTTCGAGTGTGCATACAACTACGAACGTCAACCGGATGCATCTTGTAAACTTGTCGAAGGCCTGGAGCAACCGGATGCCATGGCTGTCTGCTCCAACGACCCTAATCAAATCGAGTACTGGGACATCACTGGATATCGCAAAATCCCGCTTTCGACTTGCTCGGGTGGTCGAGAGCTGGAGCATGTCGGCGCTTCTCATCCATGTCCCGGTAAAGAAGAGAAATTCCGCGAGAAGAATGGCGTCTCGGGCATCGGTCTGTTTTTCGCTGTCATCATTCCCTTCGGCATCGCGGCAGCGATCGGATACTGGGTGTACACCAATTGGGGCACTGGTAAATTCGGTGCTATTCGACTTGGGGACACGGGTAGTTCAGGCTCTTTCAGCGAAAGTCCTTGGGTTACATATCCTGTTGCCGCCCTGTCTGGTCTTGTTGCTATCATCGCAGCGATACCCTTGCTTGCAGGAAGTTTGTGGAGGAGTGCAAGAGGCAGATTTGGGGGCGGATACGCTGGGCGAACCTTCACATCAAGAGACTCATTTGCTCGGGGAAGAGGGGACTACGCAGGCGTCGATCAAGACGAGGGAGAATTGCTGGGTGAAGACAGTGATGAAGACGTCTGAGTGCGGTGGAGACGATTACTTATTTTCGTATGACTGGGACCACTTTTCTTGGCTACGCTGCGAGCGTCCCTGTATGTTGGAATAGCGGCGATGGTCTAATATGATATGTAAGTAGACGGTGCTCAATTATGGCGTTGGCAAGCGGAATCGATTGAATTTTTACTCCTTCATGGATGTCCTACCTTGAATTGGAGGCAACACAGTGACTTTGTTGGTTCATTGACCCGCGAATCACACAGTTGGCGAGGAACTCGTTCGCCTCGACGTGTCTTAAGTCGAGATTGACAATGATGAAATTCTGGCAATCTTATCTCCGAGTGTTTCCAGATATTGATCGCCATCGATCTTGGTCTGGAATTGTCAATTCCGAGTTCGTGTGTTGTCCAAGAACATAGACAAACGTTGATATGCTTCTCAAAAGCAAGGATGGTCCAAGATATCATCCTTGAAGGGCATCGGCAGGTTGTGAACACTGCTTCCAGAGACGACCCGGAGAGACCGGCCCACGAATTTTTTGAAATATTTTGCAGCTCCGTGACATTTGCATCGACAGACTCCTTTGCGACATTCCAAAGAGTGTACCGGTATGGTCGAGAACCTAGGCCGGCTCGCGGGTGACGAGTATAGCGGGCCTTACTAGCGACTGTGAAATCTCACCCAAAACAGCGATTTCTAGCTGAGATTCCTCCACCATCACGACGAAGTGGAATTTAGGATTTAGAAGAGAACCGGTCCATCTCGTTCGAGGGATTGGGTTTGAGCGACCAAGGCATACAGGCTGAGGCAGGGCAGATCAACATATTCCTAATGGATCAGGCTGCGCATTACTACCAGATGTAGACAATGGCTTTCTTTGATAAGACCGATGAATAATTGACATTGAGTGTGTAGGATGTTGGGACAGAATCCCAGCTTGCACTGCTTGTCCATGACTCAATCCATGACACCCTCATGACTCGTGCTTCGAAACCATCAAACGAACCTGGAGGACTTGTATTCCTACTATAGAAAAGGATAAGGCATATTCTTGTTCTCTTCTTACTCAATGAGTTTTAGGTACGCAGATAAATCCCGGCCATCCCAATGTCCATCAAAACCATCAACTACCTTCTATCCATTGACAAGTTCAAAAACCCCTTCCCACCTCGTCCCCATCCCCATCCGGGCCATCCCCATGTCTATCGATCCAAGAGTGTGACAGTGAAAACCAAAGATAGATGAACAGACTAACGTACCCCGCTGTACATCCCTCTTAGTTCTCCACCTTCTCCACGATCTCACCGTCTATAGCGTTCTGATCTACATAACATGGAAATCAGAACCGAGATCTACGGCATCGAAAGGTGAGACCAAGGGAAATGGTGAGGCAGGGATGGCTGGGGCTGTCGCGTGATACATTGACTAGTCGTGATAAATGGGAAGATCGGATTGACTTGTTGAAATGGGGCGCCTCAATTCGGGTTCCACCTCGATAAGTTCCTGGCAACGTGATCGAGATGAATTGCGAGGAATTTGTCCATATCGATCAACCTATTACGAATTGTAAATTAGATGTAGAGGATGATTAGATTCGCTGGATGCTGAAAACACTAGGTTTGACACGACACTTGATTAAGGCTATGTACAACTGACTGCCGGGGTATGTATTAATAGCAAAACATACAAAACCAGAACCCGTCGTTAATCATCACCAGCCAATCATCTAAACGCCTCATGCTTCATCAAAATTGTACAAACACTCGTCTATGACGTACGCTCAAACCTTCTCATCGCGGCCAAAGTTGTCGGCATGAACAACAGAGCTCTTTCTTTGAGCAGTCTGTTCGGCCTCGACGAGAGACATCTGTCTGTTGTTACCACGGGCGTCTTGAACATCCTGGAAGCTGACAGTAGGAACGAAGCTCTTTGATTTCCATGCCTTGCCAACCTTGGCGTACAGCTCGTCGACTTGCTCCAGAGAGAGGCCCTTGGTCTCGTAGATCATGGCCCACACGAAAAAGATGCAAATGAAGCAGCATCCGCCCCAAATGAAGAACACCTTGGAACCGATATTGGCGTCGCCGGGTCCGTCTCCGACAAGATACGGAGTAGAGTATGCGATGGCCCAATTGAGGAGCCAGTTGGATGCCGTGGTCATGGAGAGGGCTTTGGCGCGGACCTTCAATGGGAAAAGTTCACCGGTGACGACCCAGGCAACTAGAGGTTTGGTTAGCAATAGAACTTCAAAGGATCAAGACTGAAGTTTGACGTACCAGGACCCCAGGAGCATGCGAAGAAGAAAATGTAGATACAGACGAACGCGATGAGAGCTTTCTGGGCTGCCAAATTATCAACTCCGGCGACCGTACCGGTGATAGCAACAATGAACTGGCACACAGCCATTCCAATAGCACCAAAGAGGAGTAGATTACGACGACCCCATTTCTCAACCATATAGAGACCAGGGAGGGTGGATGCGACGTTGATGCAGGAGGTGATCAGACTGATGGTGAAGCCGTTCGAGATTCCAGAGTTCTTGAAGAAAGAAGTACCATAGTAGAAGATGAAGTTGACGCCAGTAAGCTGCTGGAGCGATTGCAACAAACATCCAGTCGCAAGACGCTTTCCGAGAGTTCCCTTGAAGCAATCAAGGTAGGTGGACTTTCCGAGAGAGAGCTCGTACTCATGGTTCGCGACGATCTCACCGAGCTCCTCAACGACAGCTGGGTGGTCAACAGGGAGACGTCGGAGACGGGCCAGGGCGCGGGCTGCTTGCTCTGGATTGCCCTTTTTGATCAAGAAGCGGGGAGTCTCTGGCAAGACAAGCATGCCGATGATCAAAATAAGCGCCCAAGCGAATTGGATGGCAATTGGGATTCGATACGATCCACTATCATTGCGGTCTTTAGTGGCATTGTCAACGATAGCGGCCAATAGGAGACCGATGGTAATAGCTAATTGATAACAACCGACAATGGCTCCACGAATCCATTTTGGTGCTGTTTCTGACTGATAGAGAGGGACTACTCGTGTTAGTCGACAAGTTTATCCAACAGTCTCGAGCGACACTTACTCAAAGCAGAAATCAAGCCTACTCCGTAACCAGCGAAAAAACGACCAGCCGTGAACATTGGGATAGCGGTGGCAGCCGTCTGCAAAATGACGCCCAGATTGAAAACAATGGCTGCCGAGAAGATCAAGCCCCATCGACGACCGAGAAAGTCACCGACTGGGGCTGCAGTGAGGGCTCCAAAAAAGGTTCCGGCAGAGAGGATGGAAACGATTTGCGAGGATTGACTAGCGGAAACATCGGGAAGGCCATCTGCTCTGTTCGTGTAGCCCGTGGAGAACTGTCTCCGCCAATATGGCATAGCAAGAATGCCACCGATTGTGCCAGTATCATAACCAAACACTGAAAGATGTTAGTGAGAGTCGTCGCGATTTTTGGGGATGAACGGACAGATCCCGCCAAATGCTACGAACAATCCTACGAGGATAGCGGGCCAAGCAGATCCTGCTGTGCCCTGAGGCTTCTTGAGCATGATACCCATGGTGATTTGTAGTCTGTGGGAAGAATTGTAAGTGGAGACAGTATGGGTAGTTGAGGGTCTCAAGGATTAATAGCAATAGAAGGCTTCCAAGGGCTACTGATAATCCTAGGAATGAGGAGAGGGACAAAGGTTAAGTATTGAGGAATCCCCATGATAGACAGATCTGGAGCTCGAAGTTTTGACGCGCCAAAGAAAGCCAATGGCAATGACTAACGGGAGCAAAGACTGGGGTATCGGAGTAAGCTTCTGAGCTAATGCACGAATTGAGGCTTGAGATGGCGCTAAGCTGATTACCATCAGCACATCTCGTCAGTCCAGAGGCATCGTCAAGGAGCCAGAGCCAGTTGGTGATCCAAGGACCCTGGGGGATAGAAACCTGAGAGCGGCCTGACCTTTACAAGCGTGCCAATTTGCTGAATTTCGACAGTGCCCTGACCAGGGTCATATTTTGATCCGTATCGACAGAGATGGATTCGAATCCGTCTGGATGTTTTGCAGGTGGTAGCGAACGCGAACGGGGACTGAGATGACGCCACTCGTGGACCTGGCTGTTCACTTTGGATTTGCTAGATGCTCTTCGACGAATATGAAGGGAGGAACTATGGTAGGAGTTATGGACTAGAAGATCACATGGTCAGAAACGAGGTGATCTCCCAAGCAATGAGCTCGCAAAGGTCTACTATGTAAGTGGCGGCAGGCGTAGGCGTAGGCGTAGGCGTCAACGTGACAAGCTGTGCAAAGAAAACGATCAGGCCCAAGCTAAAGTGCTAGTTGGCGGACTGATTGGGCACTCGTCTCCCACAACGATGGCGGAAGAGAAAGAGAGGCCGACGACGTGAACCGTTCACGATGATGAAGAGAGACCGAAGAGAGAGCCGAAGAGCACAGCATGGATTGCGGGGAGGTTCTGGATGGAATGGTCTTCTAGCGTGCTACTCCATCGAGCCTAGCCCGAGTATGGGCGAATAATGAAGAAGTTATGTCGACGAGGCTTGCCACAATTCCCTCCACTTCACGATATGGCCCACATTGGTCGAACGCGTTCTGGACAGCCTTGTGGAGGCTGGAGGGGGCCATTACCCATGTGCAGTACTGTGGAGGGAGCCATTACCCATGTGCAGTACTGTGGAGGGGGCCATTACCCATGTGCAGCACTGTGGAGGGAGCCATGACCCATGTGCAGCATCAACAAGTACGGCACGTGGAGCTCACATGCGCTTGGTTCTTTTGTCAGGATTGAGGATTGAGGATTGAGTAGACAAATGATGGAAGTGGCGGTGCACAAAGTGGCGGTGGAGCGGAGCGGAATGACAGCTGGAGGCCCACTTGGCAGGTCGAGCTACGAGTACGAGTACCCGACGAGGTATGAAGGCTTCATGCCTTAGGCAGCATTAGGCTGTTCTCCACCACTACCACTGTACTGCATGCGAGCAATCTTCACCTCATGTGACTGATGGATATGGAATGGTCACGAGACGGGAATCGCGGAGTCCGATGGCGGAGAGGCAAATCCAGGTGATGATTCTGGGAGGACATCTCGACGGCGATGACGAGAAGAAAGTCTGGATGGATCGATGCGAGCTGGACGATGACAGTTTGGAGCTTTTACTGGTGTCGCTGCTCGAGCTAAGGAGACGAGTCGATCCGAGTCAGAGAGCATAGAACTAGAACTACCGAGGTATCTACCTGTGCATCACGAGCATCTCCAATCATGAATGCAGCTAACTTTGACATCGCCAAGACACCCGCTCAAGAGAGTTGCCCACACAAGGACCTCCCATCGTGCACCAGAACACACACATCATCATGCCTCTACGCACTGGCTGCCACAGGAGCACCAAACTCCTTTCTAGCAGCCGCCCTTCTGGCTTCCTTTCTCCTCTCATGGGGTGTAGACGCCTTCTGATCCTTCTTGTCAGACTTCTTCCAGCCCTCTTTTGCATCACCCGCATCACCCGCATCCGCACCAGCCTCGCCCATAACAACGTCCTCACCGTCCTTCTTCTGTGCATCCTTGCCATAGCGCTTCTTGTACCTCACCCCAGCATCCTCGGCAAACTCGCAGCGAAGAGCACGACCAGACAACTTGTTGACATACCATTTATGCGCCTTCCTCTTCTTCTTTTTCGATTTCTCAAGACGCTGTTTGAGAATTGACGCCGTTTCTTGGTTGTCAACGTCTTTGTAGCCCTCTGCTTGGAGCTCAGCAATCACTGCGTCATCTTTGGCAGGTGCTTCTTCTTCGCCTTCAGTTTCAGAATCAGAGTCCTGCTCTTTGCCTTTAATGATCCAGCCTCGTACGGCGGCGATACCAGCCTCCTCGTTGGTAAAAGTGACCCATGCAAAGCCTTTGCTTTTTCCAGAATCCTCAAAGGTAGCCATGAAAATATCGGCAATTTCACCACATTGTCCAAAGTGATTCTGTAGATCGTCTTTGGTGGTATCGAATCCTAGATTGCCCACAAACACCCGCTTCGAAGGCGGCTTCTGCGTGTTCATCTTGTCCGTCGTCAATGTGCTGAGACCGTTGTCATCCTTCTTGGCCTCCTCTTCTGTCTTGGGCTCAGGCCGTCCTTCAAATGATGAAGATTTCTTGATCAGGACCTTGCGTTGATCGTTGTTGAATTGTGTCTCCGAAACCTTAATAGCAGCTTCCAGAGCTTCTGCCGAGTCGAAGTCAAGATATGCAAATCCTTTGTTCTTAGGCTTCACGCCATTCCGTACCGGGGCATTGGATGGTACTGGCATGTGTACTCTCGTGATCTCGTGCGTGTCCAACTTTGCGTGCTTGCAAAGAAATTCCCTGACATCGGTTTTGCTCGCTGACCATGGCAAGTTGCCGATCCAAATGCCCCATGCCGTACGACGTTCTTTCTTCTCCTTTGGACCAGAATTGGGGACTGCAGGTTCTGCTCCTTCATCTGAGCCATCGGCGGTAGTATTGGAAGTGTCGATGATTTTAGCCTTCTTGGCCTTTCGAGCTGCCTTCTTCGACAGAGGTTCTGGGAGGGCAACATCGATCTCGATTTCGTCTTCAGTGGGTTCGGGTCGCTTGCGCTTTTTAGAGGGTTTCGCTTCGTCTTCGTCTGAGAGTGCTGCAAGGGTAGCGAGTTCTTGAGAAGGGAGATTGGAGGACTTTGATTTCCTGTCCCGTTTGTCCTTTTTCTCTTTCTTTTCCCTTTTTAACTTTTCCTCTTTGGGTCCTGGACTGGCTTCTTCTCCTAAGAGTGCTTCCGAGGTTGCCTCAGAGATATTTTCG
Source organism: Venturia pyrina ICMP 11032 (assembly GCA_000738655.1). Taxonomy (NCBI): domain Eukaryota; kingdom Fungi; phylum Ascomycota; class Dothideomycetes; order Venturiales; family Venturiaceae; genus Venturia; species Venturia pyrina. Next base: position 192,167 of record JEMP01000075.1, on the reverse strand, counting down.
TCCACAGACTTGGACTTCTTGGATTTCTTCTTCTTCTTCTTCTTCTCCTCCTTTTCGGCTTCTGGGACGGCGACAGATTCTTCGGTTTCTGGCTGCGCTGAGGTTACAAAAACCTCCGATGTCGATCTCTTTGACTTCTTCTTCTTCTTTTCTTTAATCTCGGCCGAGAGATTCGCAGACGCCATGTTGAAGTGTGTTATACGGAGTACAGGCGATTCCAATTGCATGTCCACTGGGGACTTGGAAAATATTTTGGATAGCGGGAAGGCGGCTAGCGCGTCTACTAGAGACAAGGGTGTAGGGAATTTCTTCAACTTCACCATTATTCATTCCATCTGAATCTGTCAACGATAGACAATACCAAATACGTCAGCGCTCTATCATGGACTACTTGTCTTTCAAAGACGATGGCGTCGAGGACGAAGTGAGAGCGGTCGCCACCCAGCCCAACGACCCGGAGGAAGACTCAAGAACCGCGACTTTCTTCTTGAGAGGGTCAAAAAGAGCATCTCCAGAGGTGGTAATCATTGCAAAAGGCGCAGAAACTATGGATACCGACCAGCCGGTCAGGACTTCTAAGCGTCAGAAGACGGATGGCGCCATGCAAGACTTGAATAAGATTTCCTCTAGTGAAGGCTTTGATCGAATAGGCCAGGAACACCCATATCGGGAGTGGGACGTAGAGCGCGCTGCCATCCAAGCGGATACTACAAGAACCACCTCGCTCGCATCGGGTCGACCGCGGCGGACACCAAAGACCAAGCAGCAAAAGACGAGTTCTGCAATCTCAAAGCCAAAGCAAACGAATGAGGAACTTACCTCCTCGACTTCTGGACCTGCACTTGGAACTCGATCTCACCGAGCCCCAAAATCTTCTTCTAAATCTGGTGCGACTGGATCAACGAGCATGGATGGTGACGAATCTTCATCTTCAGCCCCTCGCCAGACCTCTGGTAAAAAGTATTCAACTCAGGTTCGAATCGCCAATCTTGCCACGAAGATAACTCTGGAAGAGCTCCAAAAATTTCTTGCCAATTTTAATCACGACCCCTTCTCCGCCTTCTCGATAGAGAAGAAAAAACGAAAAAAGGTTCATTCCCTTCTTGTAAACTTCCAATCGCTCCCGGAAGCCCAGAGAGCTGTCAAAGAGCTTCAAGGCCAACAACTCCGTTCTAAAAAGGTGGTTTTGAGCTACGAAAAGGGCGCTGCAACGGAGCCTGAAACAGCTCTTGCGCCTCAACCAATCAAGAAGGCTGCTTCTCAACCTTGTCAAAAGCCCCAATCACCTGGAGCATCTCAAGCGATCGAAATTCTTTCTGATGATGAAGAGGGTGAGATTGACGAGAATGCGCCTGCGCAGACTCTGGCTTTACCGGCCACGGGTAGTGCTGAAGAAAACCACCAGATCGAGCTCATCAATGGCGCAGCGCGACAACTGGCAGCAAGAGTATCCAAAAGCAAATTCAAACTCGATCGAACCCAGCAAAATTTTCAGCAGGGTCTTGCTCTCTTGCTCTCTGTACAGTGGCCTATTGTTGCAGCGGCACGAAAGACTGTTCCTCGCGATTTGCTTCGTAGGAGACTCTATGGCATTATCCCATTTGCTCGTTATGATGAAATCAGGGGTTGTTTGCAACCAACGATAACAAAGGCCATGGATCCAGAGAAGTGCATTGTGATCTATAGATCCCAGGCTGCGACCACAGCAGCCGAGACTTATCTTAAGTCAAAACAGTTCACGGAGCAGAACTTGTCTTTCACTATTGAAGTCGAAAGAAGTGAGAATATCCAAGAGAATGCAGCTGTTAAAACGGCTGCATACCGGGCAATACCCAAAGGTGTTGATCGAGAGAGCCTTGCGATTGGGATTGCTGGTGCAGCGCGGAAAGAGATTGCACACGGAATGTATACGACCAAAAAATATCTGACATATTGCTCGAATCCTCAAGTCCCGTTGTTTGTGGAGAAGCCAGGAGTGATAGAGGTGCCTAATGAAAGTAAGTCAACACTTCTGACAGCCTTGGTGTTAATTAGCGGGAACATATCGAATTCCTGAACATGGATGTATCCTGCGGCTATAAACTTTTGTTGACACCTTGATAAACAGCCGAAGTTGCCACGCGACCGATTAAATCAGACGTCAACGACGACGACGCGATGGAACTGTCTCCTCCCACAACAACAATGACAACACAGATCGCCACACAGGCTGCACAAAATTTGCTGAGTATGTCGCCGTCCAGCTCGTTGACGGATCTGCCCATACCGGCAAGGTCTATTATGTCACAACTGAGCGAACAGGAACGCAAGCTCCAAACCAAATACAACTTTATTGAACACGATGACGAAGTGGTTTTTTGTCCACTATGTAATGAGCGCGGCCATATGGATGAGACCTGTCCACAGAGGGCATGCAAGCATTGCGGGATTGTCGACGATCACTTCGACATTTCTTGTCCCAAGCATATGAAGTGTGGAAAGTGTCAAGAGCGCGGTCACATTGAGGCAGATTGCCCGGCAAAGCTCAGGCGAACTGCTGCGGATGGTTTTATCGACTGTGACATCTGCGGTAGAGACGGCCACGCAGAAGAGAACTGTCCAAATCATTTCATTATGATGTTCAAGCCTCCATCCGAACCAAGGAAGGTCGATTCGGTCAATGTCTGCTGCTATGTATGTGCCGGTCCTCACTTTGGGGATGACTGTCTCGATCGCGATAAGATGGGGCGCAAACGAGCACCACTCAGCGAGTCAATGCATGTTTTCGCAGCCTCCTTCGCCAACAGATTCTTGCATACGCCTCTTGGACCCGTTAAACGTTATCACCATCCACAAACTGCTAGCAATGGCCGCCCTCCAGCAGCATCCTCTCGCCGAGGTGGTCGCTTCCCACATGCCAACAGTCGCACTATGAATCACGCCATCGATCTTGACGATGCCCAGGACTCACTCGATGATCTGCCCCGAAGAGCTCCACCACGAGCTGCATACATCCCGCCACCACCTCCAGATGACTATCAGCCACCATTGCCACCAGGACCACCTCCTCCAAGCTCATCTCGTCACTACCAACCCCCACCGCTTCGATACGACCCTTATCGTGGCAACGATGGTTACGTGCCTTATCAAGGCAGCAACTCGTACAGCGACCGTCCCCGTTCATACAACAACGTTGCTCCCCCAAATTATCCGCAACAACAACAGCAGCAGCAATCACGTCGTCGCTCCAGGTCACCAAGTCATCGTCGGGGTGGAGGTTATATGGGAACATCCAATAACTATCGTGATCGCGATGGACCATCTTATCCTCGGGGAAACAACAGTAGTCTGAGAGGTCCACCACCAGGTCCACCTGGCTCGCATCTGGGCGGTTATTCTGTACGCAGATGAATGTGAGAGGTTTTGTTGTCGGCGTTTGGGTGAGTATGTGGATTGTAGAACAGGCTAGTTGAGGTTGTGGAGTAGTTTCGATTTTGATCGTGGTAAGTTGGAGTAAGTGAGTAATTGGCTGGATAAATGCATTGTACACAACGTTGAACGGGTTGTGGATTGATGGGGGGTTAATAGCCTCTCTCATATCGTGGTGCGACGCGATTAGGTTTCTATTTGAGCAGACTTTGCATTGCATGGTTTTACCTACTCGTATCTTACAATGAATCTCGTCGGATGATGATGAGTCCCTGTAACATTCTCTTGTTATATTTTCATGAGTTGGCATAAATTTTCAATGCAGAAGACATCTGCTGAAATCGGAGGGAAATCTCGTTGTAGCTTATAACCGGGAATTCCTATGATGCTCTCCCTTCATGTAAGATACTTATGAGTGGAGAGAATCACGATATACACTACGTCCATCCACCTCGCTGTTCATCAAAACGGTAGTAGAAGACGCATTTCCGGGGTAATGAATGAGCGAGAGGATGTATGATATGTTGGAAATCATACCCATTTTGGTTCTATGGCAAGAGCCGGGACTATGAGAGTAAAGAATATCTCATTTCATTCTCACAGGACGGGACCTTTTCAAAGCCAGTATTAATGCAGCTGGGACGCGATGTTCTCGTCGTGGGAAATACCACAGGGAAGAAGTGCACAATGACTGGTCTCTTGTGATTACGGTATGGATACTGTAGAAAGGGTATTGTAACATGCATAAGAATAATCCCACTTCCTGGCCTTTGTCCATGAAAACCTGTACTTTTACACCGTGAACGCCATTTATTCCTTGTTTGCAGCCCTGAAAACCCCCTTATCCTGTCTCCTATCTACTCCACTCATACGCAGTCTAGTTATCTTCCACCAGGTGGTCCATATCCTCCGGGTCCGGCAGGGCTTCCCGCATTTGATGGGAACTGAGGCGCAAACTGCATACCGCCCGGCCCGCCAGGCGGTGGGAAAGGCATGCCTTGGGGTGGTGACCCAGCTTGTCCTGGGGGAGGAAAGCCCATGCCCATGGGTGGTGGGAATGGCATGTTCGGTGGAGGCCAGGGTATATGTGCAGGAAGGTTCGCAGGTCGAGGTGGGGGACCTCCGCCATTCATTCCGAATGGAGGTGGCGGCATAGCGCCTACAAGATTTGTATGTAAGCGAGGCTCATATGTGTTATTGTAATTAGGTGAGAAGGAGAGGAGAATGTACCTGGGAATCCAAAGGGTGGTGGTGGGCCGCCGAAGCCACCAGGCATGGGGCCCATCGGTTGCTGAAGCATAGGATTGGAGGCAGCTTGGCCTGCGTCGGCGTAGGAAGATGTGATTGAGTCGATGACGGACTGGGCCTTTTCGTGACCGATTTCTGCGTTGCGCGCGTGAGCTTCCTGGGGTAGTTGCAGGTGGCTCTAGGCAAGAACGTACGTTGATAGTAGTCTATAACATTCCTCAGATGATTCCTGCCGCTGTTATGGGCTTTCCGCACGCTCATGGAGTCGTGGGTGAGGTAGACATCGCAGTAGTCGCCTTGGATGCGTGGTTAGTTGAGCGAACGTACTCGGGGGGGCGATCGAAACCTACAAAAGAGTGCATAAGAGTTAGTCAGGGTGGTGGTATTGGGGAAGGGCACACTTATATTTCGGCATCTTGAATCCTGATGTATATTGCTATCATGTAGAAATGCTCGCGTTCATCGACCGGAAGTCGAGGTTCGCGATTTCAGGCATTCTCAGGCATAGATCATGCTGAGATATTCGTGCAAGGCTCTGATCTACGCGAGACTGGAATAAGCCCACTCACGTGCCACTCGAGCTACTCTCAAGTTGCAATCTCATCCTCATCTCTCCTTCCCTCACTCAACCGCCTCATCTATCACCTCCAACCTTCAGGGCTCCTATTTCCGGCCGTCAAGACCTTCCTCATCCAACCATGTCTCCTCGAGTCTCATTACAGGCTCTTGGTATCATAGGTCACCAGCTTCGGCAACTCACCACCAGATCGAATAGCCTGGACATTCTCAATCCGGCAATCGTAAACTCGAACCACTATCATTTCCATGCTTGATGATATTTCTCAGTCTTCCATTTCAAATGGCGCCTTTGTTACTAACCATCTGACATGATACGACCTCGGGCGACGCAGGCTAACCACGCCAGATGCGCGGTCTTTAAGAGGCGGGCTTACCATGCCGAATCAACGAAAGCTTTCGAACCCTGCATCTACGCTTCACATGATTTCCACCAAGGCAAATCAGTTATTGTCCTATAACCTGGATGTGCTGACTGTGCTGACCATGCTTCAATCCAAGACCGTTGACCTTGGCAACTGCTAATGGCTAGGCGCAGGCGACCGCTTATTATGTTTTTCCTTTGCTAACGATGGAAAAGGATGCTCAAGAGACTGGTATAGATAGACTGGATGAAGCCTCCCAGTATTACTCTCCATTCAAAACTTTTTGCTTCGTTTGCATTCATAATTTAATTCACTTAGTCTTTCGAAATCATTTTCTACCTTTTTCACCATCATGAAGTATGATTTTATCGTCGTAGGGGGTAGGTTTAATCAAGCCATCTGTAGTGATAATTCGCATACACTGACTGCTGTCCAGCTGGCCCAGCAGGTGCTAATCTTGCGGCCAATCTGGCAGCCTCTAAGCAAGCACCATCTGTGCTCTTACTCGAAGCTGGTGGCCAAAATGAACTACCTGAAGATCGCATCCTGGCCGATCGCTGGTCTACAGCATTCACGCATCCCCACTTCAATTGGAACTACATGACGACACCTCAAGAGAATCTGCAAAATCGAGAAATATACTACGCACGCGGCAAAGGCTTGGGAGGCTCGACCTGTATCAACTTTGGCTTCTACACCAGAGGACCAGCGGAAGATCACGATGAGTGGGCCCGTCAAGTCGGAGACGACTTCTTCGACTGGGAGCATGCTGAAGAACGCTACAACCGATTCGAGGAGTTCGGTACCGTATCGAACGAGAAGCACCGCAAGTATGTAAATCCAAAACCCGAAGAACATCGAAACAAGGGACCTGTGAAGGTCAGCTTTCCAAACGAATGGGAAAGAACAATGGACACCATTTTGGATGCTTCTTACGAGTTTGGAATGGAAGCAAATCTGGATATGAACAATGGAGACGTGATTGGCGTTGGCGTATGCCCTGCCACTGGTTACCAGTCCTACCGATCAACAGCAGCTACCGCATATCTCGCCTCGCCACCAAGCAATCTCACCATCGTTGTAAACTCTCCTGCTTCCAAGATCATTTTTGACGATAAAAAGGCAGTTGGAATCGTTGCAGGTGGACGGGAATATTACGCTGAGAAAGAAGTGATTCTCAGTGCTGGTGCTCTCGACACGCCAAAGCTACTGCTCCTGTCAGGTGTTGGACCGAAGGAAGAACTTGCTCGACACAATATCCAAGCTGTGGCAAATCTTCCAGTCGGCCAAGGTCTCCAGGACCACGCCCACGTGGCAATGAGCATGCAGCTGACGGACGGAGCCAACGATCGTGCTCAATGGTCAAGTCCAGCCGTAATGCAGGCAGCTCGCGAACAATTTGCCAAAGATGGGACCGGAAACCTCACGATCCTCAACGCAACAGCGGTTGTCGGGTTTTTTGACGGCGACAATACTCTATACCATTCCGACGAATTCAAACAGCTCTCGCCATCGGTTCAGAAGTACATTCGAAACCCAAACATCCCTTCATGGGAAATGGCAACGGCTGCTCCACCGCTCACGCCATTTGCGGACCCAACCGCTTCATACCTCACAGTCGTAGCCTTTGCCATGACACCTCAGAGTCGCGGTAGTGTCACACTCAAAAGTACCGACCCTTTAGATCCACCACTCAGCGACCCGAATTTCTTATTCCATCCGTACGATCGAAAGAACATGCTCGAGACTGCTCGCAAGGCTTACAACTACATCACTTCACCCGAAATGGCAAAAGATAGCGTTAAGCCACTGATGGCTCCAGCCTCTGGCTCGGACGAGGATCTGATGAAATATATCCAGGAGTACGCCGGTTCCACATGGCACATGTCTTGTACTGCGAGAATGGGGAAAGCAGATGATGAGACTGCTGTTGTCACGACTGATTTTAGGGTAAAAGGGTTAGAGGGGTTGAGAGTCGTTGATGTTAGTGTTACTCCCTTCCTGCCAAATTGTCACACCCAGAGTACGGCATATTTGATTGGAGAGACGGCGAGTGAAAGGTTGATTGCTGAGTATGGGCTTGATGTTTGAGTGGTGAGTGAGGCACTGTGATAGTGAGCTAGCAGTTTCTTTTGCCTTCATTCCATGTATCTCTATGAACCCAGTATTAGTATTCATGGGTCCGACAATACTTAAGAACCTTGCTACCTGGCGTCCAAAACAGAACAAATTCGTGCCGTTTGTCACCGATTCCGTTCCAACAAGCGGTCCAGAACCTCTGGATACGCTCGAGTAAGTTGTCGCCAGGCACTTTCCGCCATCAACCCTCGTTTCAACACATTATTTCAATAAAACAAAAAATATCTTTCAATAAAACAAAAAATATCTATCCGTCAACAGCACTGCTTCTCACGCTCCCCAATCCGTCCCAAAACCTCGGCATACCCCCTTCTCACCTCCCCCTCAACACCCAACAAACCCTTCCACAAATCCGCCGGCGGAACCCACGGTCTCGAAACGTCCAAAACCCATCTCTTCGCCTCCTCAACCACCAAAATCATCTCTCCATACCCAGTTTTCTCCGCTCCATCTACCTTTTTAGATGTCCCCTCGGAATCGAGTGCCACAGCCTCCACGAACTCGGCAGCCATGAAACATCTCCATTCATCGAGGAAACTTTTGAGTTGGGCTTTGTAGATGAGTAGGGTCTCACTTATATGCGAGATTTGCTCGGCTTCTGATGTTTTTGGGAGATTGTTCAACGCTTCTTTCAATTCGAGGCCGTAGGTTTTGAATTGGGTGAGAGGTGAAGGAGTGGTCGTAGGCATTCCGTTACTTGATATTGAAATGATGGGTGGATTTGCTCCGGAAGTGGTGTGTGGATAGGACGGATACGAGACAGTGATTGATTCTTGTTCCGCGGTTGGTATATTCTCAGATGTGTGTTCTGATTCTGGTTGTTGTGCTGCGGTCGCGTTTGTTGGTGAAGGAATCATGAAAGTCGAAGTTCTCGAACGAAGTGTCGGCCACGAGATATCTTGCTTTGATATGCCGGCCGTAGAAGTCTCGATCGCCTCAACTTCCTTGGAACGCGTCGTATTCTCGTTCTTCTGAGAAGTGGTGTTTGGACTGTTGAACATCTCTTCAGAACATGGACATTATGTTAGTCTTGTGGTTGATCTGTTGATACTCACTCTGTAGATTGGCTATTGCCTTTTTCTTCAGTTCTTTGGCCATGTTGAATGTTGTTTATGAGGAAGGGTGTGAGGAGTGGACCTGTTGGAATTTTTGTGAAGGGTGTGTGTTGATGTCGGGTTCTAATATATTTACCGTTGTGCAAACAAATCGCTGGGAAGCTTGAAGGTTTGGGAACTTAATTCTCCTCAAGGTTGCTGGCTCTTCCTGCTCTCATCTTGATAGATTCACATTTAACCCAAGGATTAATCACAATCTTCGAATCTCTTAGGCAGTCTGAATCTTTGAGACCTCACCAAAATCCCTCACAAGAATCATTCCTCAACCCGTCCCAACTGTGCCTCCGCGTGCATTAGAAAATGCTGAACAGTGCATCCAAGATGAACATGGTACAGCTCCCAGCTTCTATTATTGTTGGTTCAGATTGCGCGGGTCTGGTAGAAGCATCATAAAGTCGCCATCCTCGAACTTGATGTCAGCTACCTTCCGGGCATTGAAAGTTGGCTTCCCTCTAAATTTGCCGTTCGCCGTTCTTAAGGAACAAACGCAAACTTGACTGCAAGCACTCCACTCAGATTGGTCTCCTTAATGCACATTAGAAATGAGCAAGGTAGAGGTGTTGTACCAGAGACCGAACAGGCCATACAGACAGTTTTTGAGTATCTTGTATCGAATCTCGCGAGGCATGCCTGTAAGGGTCGGGTCAACCATCGTCTGACAGCTAGTAAGTGATTGTAGAGTGTTGGTGAAAAGACCTCGATCTCGTAAAGGAAACGGTTGATGCATACGTCCTGGAGAGCAAGAAGAGCTTTCTGTCCTGATTCGACCTCAGTACAATCTCAAAAAAGCAAGGATGAATGAATGAAGAAGGCGCTTACAAGTTGCCCATCATAGAGAGAAAGAGGGATCGACAAGGAGGAGACAATAAGCCATAAGCACCTTTGAAAACGGTCTATCACATCATGTCTCTTCCCAATACCAACCTCACGTCTCACCTGCAGTCGTAAATAATTAAGTAAGCGTGTTACACATCACCACTCCGACATCTAGTGATGGCATCTGTTCAGGAAGGCAAGTCATCTCTGGCAACTAGTTATACAATAGGAACAGGGGAAGAATACCATCCATGACCGCAACCAATGCATTAGGAATAAACCCACAATCTAACAATCCACTCATTCCTCCTCATCATCTCGATCCTGATCACGGTAGGGTCGCTCCTCCTCATCTTCTGAGAACAATTCCTCTTCGTCTGACTCCCCAGCAAATGCATCGTACAATTCTCCAGCCCGTCTCGGCTGCTTCTTCGATCCCCGCGTTCCTGTCAAACCGCTCGTCAAACCAGTTGCTTCGTCATCTCCGTCATCCAACATTTCAAACTCATACGAGTCACGCCCGGCAGCAAGTCTCTTGCGTCTCTGGACAAAAAAGTATGTCAGCAAACCGGAAATGAAGACAAGAATTATCGCTAGAGCACCATAGATCCAAACTTGGGTTCGTTTCGAGACGCCAAAGGTTGGGAAAAGGGAAGGGAGAAAGTGTTCTTGTTCTTTCTGTTCATCCTTGTCCGCTTCTGCAGACGGGGTAGATGTCGAGGTAGGTGTGGCGGGGGTTGGGGCCTCAAAAGGCGCAGTGCCCGTGGGCATGCCACTGAAAGATGTAGCTGTGGCTTCATTGGTGGGTTTAGCTATGGCTGGTCGTGTTGGGTGCATTGAAGGGTCACCCAAGTCAGCAGTACTTGTGGGCAGTGATATGCTTGCGGTGCTGACAAGACTGGCGGGAATCCTGTCGTGATCCTTGTCGTCCTCGGCATTGGGCATAGGCAAGAGTGTAGCCTTAGCAGCATCGATACTTTCACCAAAGATCTTGAGCCTCCAGTCTGTAAAAGTGCCGTTATGGTTGTTCACTTCAGTGTCCTTGACGATGACTGTCCAATCGCCAACCCCGTCCTCTCCGAAGTGGACCACAGACATGAAAGACCAATCCAGGTACCCCTTTGGCGCCTCATCGCCTCTGCGAGTGGTAGAGAGATGACTGGTCAAGCCGCTCGGGCTTTTGAGTTCGACACTGAGATCGCCACGACGACCATGTTCAATGTTCATCGTGACTGTGATGTGCTCTACGCGTTCCAAGTTGGCTCCTTGCATCATTTCCTTGGTCACTTTGAATGTGCTGTGCAACCCCTGATCGCCTTGAGGAATGTCTGCCTTTACGTGGATCCAAGGTGTGAAAAGCCAGGCCTGGGGTTTGACAAGTTTCCAGTTCTTTGCCGCTTCGACGACTGCGTATGTATCCAGTTTTCCATAACCAAATTGATGGCTGAATTTCTTGCCAGTGGCCGTGACCTGCCAGGACTCCTCCTTCTCTTCAACGTAGAACGGCACAGCAGTCATTAAGGTGATCCACTGCATGTCCCTCCAGGTAAGTTCCGGCCGGGCGGAGAGAGCTAGAGCGAAGACACCAGCTGCTAGAGGTCCAGCGGCCGAAGTGCCACCATGACTCTTCGTACACTTGTTCGCACCAATGTCAGTAGTGTGGATGGCTTCGTTTTGTCCACTGCTGTAGGTGACTACCAGCTGCGCAGAGCACTTCTCGGAGTAGTAAGGGTGGCGGTCGGTCTTGTCGATCGCGCCAACGGTTATACTCAAGATACTGTTTGTGTAGCCATCAAAATTGCAGTTGTCCTCGGCGGCAGCGCCATTTCCAGCCGCAAAGACGTAGATAGTACCCTTTCCACCGCGTCCCTTCTGCACGGCTTGAAGCATGGCTTTCTTGATGAGGATCCCTGGAGCCTCCATTGTTCTGCCGTCGTCTGGTGGACCCCATGAACAAGAATATATGTCGTTCTCTTGGTAGCCATAGATGACTGATTCGGCCTCATCAGCGTCTGAAATTGGCTTGGAGAGAATTCGAATGCCGGAAATACGTGAATCGTAAGCTACCCCAACACCACAAACGTCGTTCCTTGCCGCAGCCACTTCTCCAGCGCATCGTGTGCCATGTTGATCGTCACTGAGACGAGGTTTTGGCTCGTCCACGTGTTCATTGAAGTCGTAGGAACCTTGGGCGAAGTAATTGGGCTTCAGATCCAAACTGTCCATATCCAAGCCGTCATCGATAATCGAAACAGTAGCCCCTTTGCCTGTGATGCCCATGGCCCAAACTCCTGTAACATTGAGATCATGCCCAACTTCGTTCGTGTTGAAAATGTGCCATTGCTCGTTGAAGATGGGGTCACTGATCTTCAAAGACTTCGCAGCCTCCGCTCGAGCAGCAGTGGCAGCAGTCGTCTCCGTATCTTCTCGGACATGTGGTGGCAACACGCCTCTCTTGACCAGTCGCTTCCTCAGCACTTGCTTTTGGTTCCACAGCACCGCGTCCAGAATGTGAGGCTCGGTGAAAGCATTCCTTTTTCTTTTCCTCCGCCTCCTCAGCTCCTGTATCGAATCTTCAATTATGTCGTTGTGGTGTTTTGGGGCACTGAGGATGTAGTGGTCTTCCAGGGAGGCCAATTGACCTTCATGGCTGAGGCCTAGGTGTTCAGCCAGTTCCGATGGCGAGGAGGAGGAATTTAGGTGTATGGCATAATAGTCATGAGTTTCGTAATTACGTCGCGCAGCGCAGGCAACGCCAGCGAACAGGGCTAGGAGTAAAGAGGACCGCATGGTGGGGATTGTTGTCTTGAAGGGAAAGTCAGCATCGGTGGATGATGATGATCTGGTAGCCTTCTTGCAGTGACCAGTGAATCCACAAGAGCTGCGGACGCTGGTACGTACGTGTGTTCTTCACGTATATTCCAGCACTCAACGGGCCTTGTGACAGCGGCAGAGAAAATGGCGGGTGATGTTGGTGACGAACGAGTTGTACAGATGAGAAGTTTGGACTGGCAGGTAGGGATCGACGAGACCTAGGTAGGTACGGAGGTAGGTCTAGGTAGAATAGTTCTATCTACACAGTAGAATACCACAGCGACAAGGAGAGGCTCTTTCCCAGTCAATGTAATGGACCACAATTGATCATCCCAAGCCGAGCAAGATATAGTCCATTGTATCCTTCCTCCCTTCCTCCGTCCTCTTGTTTTAATGTTTTCGTGTCCTCTTCCTGCGTAGCACCTGCACCTGCATTAATATCATCAGCCACAGTTGCAAGGATCACGGCCACGCCTCCACAACTCCGAAGCTGAGCAAATCGGCTACATTCCTCGGGGTCGGGGTCAACTCCAGGTTTGGGAGTGACTATGGAAGCCAGCTGCGGAAGCTATACCTGGCTTCCCTCGGCCTTACTTGATCTCTATATAATCTCGCTTACAATCCCGCTTAGAACGTGTATAATATTAGCGTTTATAACGAACCTATATTATACTAAACTAATATACCTATATATACGTGTATAGTAATTCGCTTAGCCCCTATAACGCTAAGGTTCGTTCTTAATAAACTAGTAATAATAATAATAACTTACTAGATTATATTTACAGCCGGTAACTAATAATAATAGCGATAACTATATCGTCCTCTACCTTCGCCTAGAATAAGGTAGTACCTCTAGAGGGAGCCTTATACTATAAATATAATATATCCTTACCTATTAAGAAGGATTACGGAAAGTAATAGAAGTTAGGAAAGAATATTCGCTAGATACGAAGCTCTAGCGTTATCTAAGCCTCTTTAGCCTATAAAATACGAAGCGCCTCTAAACTTACTAGCTAGCCTAATACTAAGCTAAAGGCAAAGCTAAAGGCTAAGGCGAAGGCTAAGGTAAAGCTAAAGCTAAAGCTACTTAATTAGAATAAGGAGAACGGAGGAAAGGAGAACGATATCCTTATAAGAGACGAAGTAATAGCTTCTAAAAAGATAGCTTCTAAAGACCTAGCTTCCGGAGGGGTAGCTTCCGGAGGGGAAATTTACGATAAGCCCGTTATAAACGAAGCCGGTAGAAAGGATAATACGAAAGAAGTTACTAGTATTTAGGGTAGCTTTATTAAAGACGAGGTAATAGAAACTAGAGAGGTAGCTCCTAAAGACCTAGCTTCTAGAGAGGTAGCTTCCGTAGAAAAACATAGTATCTTTAGGAGGGACCGATTCGTTAGAAACAAACTAGTCTTTATATACTACTCTAAGGACGAAGAGACCTACTTCTAGTCTAAGGGTAAGGGGATTTATACGAGATATAGCCTACTTCGCTTTCCTAAACCTAAAATCTATACTAATTCTAATATTCCCCTTTCCTAGCACGATTTAGATTTAGATAATTAGGTTTTTAAAAGAGACCGTAGGGTAGTAAAGGAGTTAAAGTAGAGAGCTAAAGAGCTCGTTAGAAATAAAGGAGATATAGAAGAGGACTTAGAATCCGAACTACTACTACCTATCCCTAGGACTCCTATCGTTCTAACCGAAGTAATAGAACGAAAATATTTAGAGATATATTAAATATTTTATAATATAATATAATATTAAAATATACTTACTCGTCGAAGATAAATAAGAAATAGCTAGAGGTTAGATCCTTTTAGCCTAGGCTTCGACCTAGACCGAATCGACTATAAAATCGCCGCGCTCTTTAGTCTAGAGGAGACCGTAATCTTTCTTTATTATTAGGACCTTAAATATACTTTACCTAAAAAACTACTACTACCTCTAAAGGACTCTCACGGTATTTCCCTTTTATTCTAATAAATCTATTAGCTCCCGCCTAAAGAGAAGAAGAAAGTACTCTTTATAAAGTATTAAGCTATTATAGACGAGCGAAAAAGAAGGGAATATACTAAAGAGGTTAAAGAATCTCGCTATAATCGAAGAATAGTAAAAAGATTAGAACGTATACGAGAGTTTATATAGGAAGTAGAGTATATAGACTAATTACTCCTTCGTCTTTAATAAGGGAAGCTAAGACTTCAGGATATAAACCCTCTCTAGTTACGAGATAAGAATCTAGTAAATAGGGATACGGAGGATATAGACCTTCGTTACCGGTAAATAGACTAGAATCCTACGGATAGGGATAGGGAGGTAGAGGATATAGACCTTCGTTACTAGCGAATAGACTAGAATCCTATAGAGGATATAGAAGCAGAGTAGAATATAGAAGCGGAGTACGAAGTAGTAGAACGGTAAATTTAAATAGAGGCTAAAAGGTAGAAGGAATAATAGTTCTACCTAGATAATAGCCTCGCTAGGCCCTCTCTTCCTCGTCGTTAACGAAGACTATAGGATATAGATACGGATAGCCTCGCTATTACTAAAGATAGCTTCGCTACTAAAGATAGCTTCGCTACTACTAAAAATAGCTTCGCTACTACTAAAGATAGCTTCTCTACGGCTAAAGATAGGCCCTCTCTTCCTCGTCGTTAACGAAGACTATAGGATACGGCTAAAGATAAGCCCTCTCTTCTTCGTTATTAACGAAGACTATAGGATATAGATACGGATACGGATATAGATATAGATATAGATAACTTTAAAGGTTTCCTTTCTACCTATATTCGTTCCTAACGAAGGAAAAGGAACTAGGCCGAGGATACGGATATAGATAATAACTTTAGACCTTCCTAGGAGTAGGAGCGCTCTCCCCTTTATCCTTAATAAAGGTACTATTAATCTAAGGAAGGGAATATAACTACTCCCTAACTCTTTAATAATAATAATAGTTCTTCTTTATTACCTTTAAATAGTAGAGACAAAGATAAAGATACCTTATCTAGTTACTTTAATTTAGATATAACGAACTAGCTTTCTAACTATAATAATACTAGTATTAAGATCCCTAACGGTTTTTTTATCCTTTAGCCTCCTAAGGCTCGTTAATATCGAACCCTTTAAAAAGTAGAAGAAGTATACTATATAGCCGTAGAGAAAAATGGTTATAATCTCTCCCTTACGGGTAAGAATTTATATCGAAAAGGTATAAAAGATATTATACGTAAACGAATAGGATATATATAGCGAGGAAAGCCCTAGAATACCTATAAGCTTACGTCGTAAATAAGGGCTAGACCGGAGAGAGGGAGTACTTATAAAGGCTATCCTATAGAGGTAGTCCTTCGGGCTATAGATAGTAATAATCTAGATAGGAAATAGGACGTCGTTTATAGCGAAGGGACTTATTATAAGTTATAGCTTTATAACTATACTACTATACCTACTAAGGTTCTTACTTACTACCGTCGTTATCAACGAACTAATAATCTAGAGCTTTAGGATATAATAAATAGCTATATAGTAACTAGACTCTTAGTTTAAAGGTCTCTCTTCGTTCTTAATAAATTAAACCTAGGCTTATATCTTATAGTAAAAGATATTCGGAACGAACGATAACAAATCTTAAAGAAGCGGCTAGACGGAAAAATAGAAGCTAGGTTTCTCTTTAACCTCTTTAAGAAGTATAAAACCTATTACGATTAGTAATCTTCGCTAGAAATAAACGAAATTCTTTAGCTTCTTATCGTACTAAAAGAGACTCTTAAACTTTAGCCTAAACACCCTAAACTTATATCGTACGACTATATATTCAAGATAACCTAATATAGAAGACCGGTCCTTAATATTATCTTCGTTAATAGTAAGAATTAAACTATCCTATTTAGTATCGTCCTTATACTAGAAAAGAAAGCTAAAGTTGACCTTCGACCGGTTTAGGAAGTAATTCGAAAGTAGTTCGTTAAGAACGAAATACTAAATCTAGGAGTATGCCTTATTAATCGCGAAGTTGCTTAGTTAAACGTTATTAATAAAGTCTTTTCTAATACCGTCCCTCTAATTCTCTACTTCTAGTATACTTAAAAGTATATTCTTACTTAGCTTCGTCGAGAATACGGGAAACTAGAAATCAATATCGATAGTAATAAGCTAGATAATAAGAATATTATTAAACGTATAGATCTCTAGTATTAATCAATTAATATAAAGATAAGAGCTAGATTCTACGAAGCTCGCGAGGAAATTAAGAATACTAATCCTAAGTATTATTCGTACTTAACGAAGGAATAGTAGCTATACCGGGAATTACTTACTTATTACTAGCTTAATAACGTCTTTTACTTTAAACAAATAAGTACCTCGAGGATAGAAGGGACTTATAGGACGTACTATACCTAGCTTAATATATTAAATAAGAATCTCCTTAGTTTCTATAAGTTAATACGAGCGTACTAGATAAAGCGATTCGGTAAGATCCGGATTAAATAAGTAAAAATAACCTATACTCGTTTAGTACGAACCTAAGGCTTAATCTATAATAATATAGTCTTTAAGATTATAAGGTTCGCCCTTTTATATATTATAGACCTCGTTATAAAAGCAAAGAGTAATATCTAGGTAAAAGAGCGAGGTTTACTTCGAAGGGATACTTAATTTGAATATAACGGTAAAAGATTATTATTACTAGGCTCGTTACTAACGAATACTTAAGTAGAATATTCTAATATATTTATAAAGGCGAATAGCCTTCTATATCTATATAAATATATATAGATATATTAGGCTAATAGACAGCTTCGTTTTAAACGAAGCTATTTCTACTAATACTAGTAGATTAATCGAGACGATAAAGAACCAGAAGAAGCTAGAGTATTTACTTAATAAGATCCCGATAAGCTATTTAGGATATTAGGACTACTTATATTTCCTTCTCGTAAACAACGAAAGAAGCAAACCTTATATCGTAAAAAGGATCAAGAAAGGAATATACTAATATTAGGGCGGATTCTTTCTACCTTTAGAAATATAGAAAGTGGTCGAGATACTTACCTAAATCGAGTAACCGGGCCTACTTAGACTCCTATTTAATAGCCTCAGGTAGTTCGCTAATAATAAGGACTAATAGTTCGGTCTTAAGCGGTTTAGTCTTAAGCGGTTTAGTCTTAAGTAGTTCGATAACTACGGGTAATCTAACCGGCTCTAGTAGCCCTAGTATCCTTACTATCTACTTATTATCTACGAGGACCTTAATAGATTCTATCGTCTTAGCCTTAAGCCTTTCTATCTTTACTATCTACTCGTTATTAACGAGGACCTTAGTAGATTCTATTATCTTAGCTTTAAGCCTTTCTATCTTTACTATCTACTCGTTATTAACGAGGACCTTAG
>JEMP01000075.1:46182-162528 GCA_000738655.1 Venturia pyrina ICMP 11032 | reverse complement strand
ATCTTAACGAGCTAATTACGTTAAGATTCTACTTCGTTATATAATCCCTAATCTACTTATATATAGTAGCTATATTAGTACGTTCTTAGTCGTACTTAGCTATACGGAATTGATATTCCTCTTATAATATCTTAAGTAGGGTAATATATCTCTAATCGAGATTAGCTAATAAGGTTCCTAGATCTACCCTAGTTATCTTAATAGTAACCTTATCGGGTTTAGAGAGTAAAAGTTTAGGGTCCTTAAGGTTAGGATCTACCTTAAGCTAGATACCTAAATCGTAGTACTAGGCTTCGACTATTTAAAGTAAAATACGGCTATTCCTTATAGTTATTAAGGATAATATCGACCTCCTTATTAGTCGAGGAGGTACGTAGTTCTATTTCTATAGTTCTAATTAGCTTAATAATCCTTATATATATAGTTCCTTCTCTTTCCTTATGCACGTCGTATATATATAAGGTTTAAGGTAAAGGAGTTATATATATATTAAGGGTCTTAGCGCGATATACGTGATATTAGGATTCCGGGCTTATAACTATATAATAAAAATAGAGATCTTAAAGAATATAAGGAATTGAATATATAAAGAGTAAGTATAATAGCCTAATCTACCTCAGTATATATAGAGATCCTAGAGATACGTGAAATGAGTATAATCTCCCCTATCTCGGCCGTGTCATCCTCAATCTCCGTGTCATTTCCGGGTATACACGTAGATCCATGTAGCCCACTTCATACAGCAGCTCTCCTATAGACAATTCAAGAAACTCTGATAACAATCCTTTGTTACCTGGAGTACTAGCGTGAACCAGTGGACACAAAGGTATGTACTAGCTGCCATGTCTGCGCATCATGGAAACGTATGCAATGCTTGTCCTTTTTTCGCCCTGGACTCTATGTAGTATGACAGATGATTATTTCACGATTCACTGGTTTACACTGTTCATCAGACAAGCGAATCGAAGAAAGCCGCTCTGAGAGATGGACTAGAACAGATCCCCGTCAATAAAAAGAAGGCTGCGAAGGACAAGTAAAACGGCGATCGTTTAAGCTCTGCAACACGTCAGGAAGAATTGCAGAACAATGATGCTAGGAAGGAAGACATTATCTACAAGCTAGAATCAATAGTACGTGGATGGAAGCCATGACTGAGGAGCTAGCTGAATCAAGCAGATGCCCTAGTTCGTTATGGAACCAGCACCAGCTCTTGAGGCTCAGCGCGAAAGGCTCTGGGTCGCTTCAGAAATTTACAAATGCAACCTTTTTTGAGCCTTGCCTGGAGCAAGTATATCCTCAGGTTATTCGACTTCACGGTTCCCAAACTTTGGATCGATCTTACCATTTTTCTCACACTAACGGCACGCAGTCGACTGTCTCAGCCGGGTAGATCTGGCCACGATCAACAAAGCATTCAGCCTTAGGCTGTTTTGAGGGGAGAATCTTGCCTCCACACCGGAACCACGAACGAAGGCCAAAAAGAGAACAACATGTAGGAGTGGGGACCTGATGGTGGTCACCCACCCATCAGTTCATCTGTCATTATCACGCATTGCTGTGAATGAACGAGCAGGCTCGATTCCTGTCGATTCTGTGTTATGCTAATGAACATAAGTACCAACCCAGCCCAGCTCAATCATCCCCCTCAACTCATCAAGCCCAGCCCAGCCCTTTATGCCAACGATGACGAAAAACATATCACTCTGAGTCCCGAATCACAATCCGAAAGCTGTCGTGTCCAATGCTGTCGTCGATAGTGAGCATCTCGGAGAGAGGGCGTTCGTCGTGTAGACCGTCATGGCCGTCAAGACCATCAAGACCACGTGTTGGGAGATGGGGCGCTTTTCCAGGAGATGACAGATGCCAGGTGAATGCTACCGCTGTTTGCGCGAACGCAACGGCAGTATCAATACATGCTTGATATGTTGTATGTGGTTCAAGCTTGATAACGGTGCTGGATTTTTCGCATGGTTGGTGGGCGAAAAGTTTGTATTCGCCTCCATTTGATTGAACAGAGCATCCAGATATGGCGTTTATCAAGTTGTTTTCGGCGATAGAGCTTTTAAGGTAGATTGCTAGGTTTCCGGTAGTGAGCCCCTGAGAGCAGGCGTGGTTATCAATATCACCCGTCTCTTTCTTCCCTTTAGGTTCGGGTATGCGTTGACAACCCGCATCAGGCGCCATGTTGTATTTCTTTCTTGGTTCTGTAGGAACGCATATTCTGTTTTCTGAGCAAAAGAAATCGACATGATTGTACTGCACTGGGGTGGTCGAAGCGGTCACGCAGTACAATTGCATACTGGTCTCGCCCGTACATCTCGCGGAGAGAGTGTTCCACTCGAGCCTTGCGGTATTTCTTAGCCGGGCGCAAAGGTTGAATCCAACGGCACTGAAGAATGTGAATTTGTAATCGGCGTTGGCGAAGAATCGATTGGAGAGGGAGACCAATGTTAACAGAAGAGATAAAGCGCTGTAAGGAACCATTGTGAGAGATATTCCTTGGATGAGGAGAGAATTGGGTTCGGGAAAGGGGCGGCCGAAGAAGACGTAGCCTCGTGTCTATGTATTGTGGGTTTGTGGTTCAACGCACACCTTGTACAATTCAAATCAAAGCAATTCTAAAGGGTCCCGCTGCGGGCAAAGTAACCTAGGGTGTGATGAGGTGAGTGCAAGGCTCGCGATAATACTATAGTACCTAGATACTTCCTTGACCTTCTCTCTAGATTAAAAACGACGCCTTACTCGAGTTAAGTCTAGCATTGGAGTCAGATCCTGCCTGTGCTTAGTGCACGCTAGGTCGTAGCTATCTCTCTCTACGCGTCATTTTCGAAGTAGGCGGTATCTGCGTTGAGCCGAAAACCTTAGTAAACTACTGTGGTAAGATAACTTCCTATGAGCTTCAAAGATAAGGAGCGTGCCAGAAAACCTTGCAGCTATAAATATATTAACGATGTATACTTAGGACTATTAATAGACGCAAATGAGAGATATACAGTAAGAAAGTAACGTGGTGCCAAACCCTTTGGTAGCGTGGTACAAAACCCTGTAGTATCAATATATCAATAGTGGTCTGATAAGCATGGCTGCTACCTAGGTCCCGATCTGGTAGCAGTACTAGTTGGTATTTTTAGAACGGTAGCTCCGATACTCTATCGCCAAATGGACCTCAGTGGAGAGCTCCCTCTCAATCCAGATTCCATAGCAAGATTATCCATGCGGAAAATCTGGACGTTTGATAGACTTACCACTCCCCAGCTACCACAGTACTGTGTAGTAGCTATCGCGGTCTGGTAGGGGTGTAGCTACAAGTAACGCCGTGGCCGCAATAAGCCAGGAAAAAAACTCGACCTATAGCTTCTTGGATTTCTCACTATGATCGCTCAAAACTTTCGGGCCCATGTGCTTGATTCCGTTTGCATACGTATTCTTCACGGCCTCGAGCACTACCATGGCTCCTAGTTGAGAATCCCCTTCGTGCCTAGACTAGGGCATTCTTTTTGTCTCTCGATTTCGATGGTGGATTGCCGGTCACGCGTGGATACGAAGCTGAACAGAAATCCTTGTAGAATCCTCACCGCATACTAGAACCTACATAGCTGCGAAGTGTAGGCCTTTTGAACGGCACATGTTCTAGGTCATGCGGTTAATCGTAAATTAACGATTTATAGTAGTTGTAATACGGTTGTAAACCACTAATAAACCGTTAATTTACGATTAAACGCATGACCTAGAACATGTGCCGTTCAAAAGGCCTACACTTCGCAGCTATGTACGATCAACAAGTAATTAGCATGCGGGGTCAAGCTACCACAGTAGTTACACAGTACTGTATAGGAATATCCCGTAGTCCCGACCCCAGTCAACCTTACCTCACATCAGCTTTACTGTGATACGGCAGAAAAAACCTTTATAAACCCTTGCGACAATCAACAAAGTATGGTAGGCCTGATGGACATTCAAAACCCCTGTGGCTAAGGCCAAAGTAACTTCACGAGTCTGGATGAAGTCTTCGAGGGAATTAATAACACTTGGAGTTTCTAAAGGCTGAGTTCAGAAACAATGTATGTCGTGAATGTCTCCGGTCGGGCAAAGGCTAAATGGCTATTAGTTGTTAGCGCTTGATCAATGCTTCTGCCCTTAATAGTATATCCGTTCTCAATTCTACCCGGAATTTCCGGGGGCCGTGCTCATTCTAGCACGTGTATTTATCAGAATACCGATCTGTACAGGGCTTTCTCATACCCGACGCTAACAGCCTTTTGGCCGGCAANTTGGTCGGTCCTTGACTCCTTGAGCCTTGCGTGTTACGGTCTAGGGTCGAGCAGCATGTCGAAGGTTTGGTAGGTAATGATTTCTTTCCTTATACCCATCCTGGCCTTTCGATCATCGTGCATTTTTTCATTGTCAGGCTTTTTCGTCGTTGAGGCTTTTTCGTCATTCAGCTTTTTATGTCGTGTAGCTTTTTTTAGTCATTGTTGTCCTTTATTTCACTTCATTCCCATCAGACTTTCAAACACTCCCAAGGTTCCTCAAGATGGGACTATCTTCGAAATATGTTCCTGCTGCGAGTCATGTCCATTTCGATATCGACGACTATCTCAATCGCATCTGCTTACCCTCTCAAACGCACAAACTTCCTACTCCGATTGCCAGGTTTCTGGGTTGGCGAAAGAGCCCTCCAAAACCCATTGGAAATATCATCGTTGCTCTCTATGCCTTCCTCGGTGCCTTCATAGGTCTCATAGTAGTAGGAGCAACTTACCGCTACTCCCCTCTCCTAAAAGAAGACAATATCCCCGTTCTCTTCGCTTCCCTAGTACGCCCCCTTCCAACCCCAATTCTGTAGAGAAACTAACAAGCTCAAAGGGAGCGACAGCAATCTTAAACTACAACACAATCGCCTCTCCCCTTGCTCAACCACGCAATTCCCTCCTAGGTCAAACCTTCTCCGCTCTCATCGGTGTTTCGATCGCAAAACTCTTCGGTCTTCTCCCGACGCATTCTCAATTCCTGGCTCTGCGATGGGTAGCAGGACCCATTGCCTGCGGCCTCGCCAGCGCTGTAATGACAATGACGAATACAGTCCATCCACCCGGCGGCGCCACAGCTGTGCTCGCAATCATCGATGAACCCATTCAGGCAATGGGATGGAGATTCGTCCCCCTAATCTTACTTGGCAGTGTCCTCATGTTTCTGGTTGCTCTACTCATAAATAACATCCAAAGAGCGTTTCCAGTTTTTTGGTGGACGCCCAAAGATGTGGGTAAAGAGACCGAGAAAGATGTAGAGAAGAACTGGGACGAAAAGAGCGGAAGGGAAAATGAGAGGAGAATTGAGCAAATCGAGCATGCTGGATTCAAGCAGATGATTGTACTGAGTGGTAGTGGGGTGGTTGTGCCAGAGGGATTTGCGTTGGGTATGGAGGAGGAGCAGATTTTGGAGGATCTGAGGAATAGATTGAGGCATTGGGGTGGTGACGATGAGGGAGGGCAGGAGGACGAGAGGCATTTTGTGAGTGGGAGTGAGACTACGCATGTGGAAAATGGGCGGAGTTGAGGTGGGTTGACACAGGGATTCTGTGTGTGCTTCTGGGATTGGTTAGCGAAGGCGTTCGGAGTCCAAAATAAGATAGAATACCATGAGAGAAACGTTATGTAATGGAATCTTCCTGTCGACTCCCGACAATTGCCCCAAGATTTTGAACACACTGGGAGAAGAAAGGTTGTTCCGTACCCCCTATCGTGAGTATCGTCTCCCTTCCAACCAACCTTTATTTTCCCTGATACCACAGTACACTCTCCTTTCCATTTGAGGAAGTCAGTCGTTTGTATCAGGTTTGTCTTCGGCTGCTCGAACAAGGTTGTATGCCATACGCAGCAGCGAGATATTGTTGGACCCCGAGGGCTCCCATAGGTGTGATCGTCACCTATCTATACGAAGCACCGTAGTTAAGACCTACTGAAGGAGAGTGATTAGCTGCGTGATTCTCGCAGCGCATCTCCGGAGTAGGTATACATCGGAATCGCTGCCACGATCAGGCACCAAAGTATGAGCTGGGATATCGGGCGGTCTGGGATCTACAGCTTGGTAGTCCTGTTGATGCGCATGCCAAGTGTCCACGTCTTTTTCGTAGAGGTAATACATTACTGAGCTAGGCTTCTCCGCTACAAGATTCTATGAGCAATAACAGGTCTAAAACCCGAATCTACCCTTCTAACAATCCCACACTTCTTCCACCTTCCAAACCCGAGATGATCTAACCAGAGCATCTGGCCCAGTAGTTGCCATGAACATCACGGTGGGCGTTCATAGTACATCCGTTTCTCGGTCGCGTGCAGGGAGAATCCTAAACCATATCGCTACAGTTAGATAGGAGTAGAGTGTTTACTGTGTAAAGAGGAATAGGGATTTAGGGTGATTACGTACCCACAAGCAGCTTTGTCCTTTACCGACTAGCTTCTCCGTTTTAGGGTCAATTACGTAACAAAGGCCGTAATTCCTGATCGGCGCTACTGTGCATTGTGTCTAATCGGTTTATTAGAATCATTTTGTCTAGCCTACTTTTATTGTCCGACTCCTCAGCTTGTTTGGATAATTGTGACGAATTAAGTGTATAAGAATACTCTTGTCGAACTGAGGGAGTATGGTGATGGATTGGTGATAGTGACACTTACCCAATCGCCAGCAATGGCGCTGCCAGTAAGGAAGAGGGTGGTGATGACTTTGATAATCATACCTTAATGATAAACCTTGTATGACTGCGGGTAATTACTAAAACAATGTTATTAATTAAGTTGAAGAGGCTGATTGGTGACGACAGCCTCAGCTCTGGTCTGAAGGTGTTTATATATAATGCGTCGCCAGGAGTATTTCCCGGAATCCTGGGGCAGAAGCAGGGTATATTTCGGGCTCGGAGAGAAAGTCCGAGTTACGGATCTAAAAGCGAGATTATAAACGGAGGTTACAGATCTAAGGTAAGATTATAAACGGGGTATCTCCTCCCTAATCATGTTGAAATTATTTTCTCCCGCCTATACTACCGGGCTATACGCCGCATGTTAGAATTTACGCTGCCATCCGGCGTCGGATAGTTAACCTCCCGCCTACCCGGCCTGGGCTTTCCCGCTCCCGGCGCGGATAGTTGACACGCCTGTACACAATGGAAAATGAATCCTTCCTTTACGTCTCATCTTCCCATGTCTTGTGGTGTAGTTTTCCCAGCAGCTTTACTCCTGATCGTTGACTGTACGTACCAGTTTGTGTAACGCTCTGTTCAGCTTCTCATCCCAGTCAATGTACAACCGCCCAAGGGCCTCCCAGAATCCTTTTTCCGAATCGTAGGCACCACTGTCAACCAGGTCTAGTTGTTGTTTCCGATCAAAAAGGCACATACTCTCTTGACCCCATCCCAACATTCATTGTCTCCAGCAATGTGGATGTATGTGCGGTCTCCAATTTTTTCAAAATCTTCGTTCCCCTGAATCGTAAGGCCTTTCCACTTGTACTCATCGTCGTCACATTCTGCCCAGGGAGGGTGCATCCGGAAGTGCTTAGCCCCGCTCACCATTGGCGTATCAATGGTAACCTCGCAATCATTCGAGAAATGTTCCATTTCCAAGAGGAAGTGAAGCCACACATAAGAATAGTCGGTGAAGGGAATGCACTTGCGCATTTCCTTGGATATGAAACCAATGTCGACTGATCTGAGTATGATCCTCTCAAGGGTGTGACTAACCTTCTTCAACAAGGCTAAGGCATCCTGCTGGGCAAGGTCAATGTCATGGAGCTCAAGCTGCTCAAGTCCAATGGTGGTCAGGTGATTGATGAACACGCTCATGAAAGACCATCCAGTCTTGTGGCCTTTCTTAGATCCAAAGCCGTCGAGAGTGAGTGAGCGCAAATTGGACAAGTGGTTCAAAGTGGAGGCAAAGTTGGCAGGGTCAATGTCATAGGCCT
Source organism: Venturia pyrina ICMP 11032 (assembly GCA_000738655.1). Classification (NCBI taxonomy): domain Eukaryota; kingdom Fungi; phylum Ascomycota; class Dothideomycetes; order Venturiales; family Venturiaceae; genus Venturia; species Venturia pyrina. The sequence continues at coordinate 154,572 of JEMP01000075.1, read as the reverse complement.
TCCAGAACTTATCGTAGACACGACTGTCCCTAGCTGGTGCTTTCAAAGTGATTGATGCGAGATGCGTGAGCACCAAGGGACTAGTGGAGAAATGGCTAATTGCTTTCATGCTGCAAGCGCTCAGAGTCCACGCAGATGTTGTGAAGTAGGCTTTGCTGAACCGGTCTAGGGTTTTGGCGCAGAGATTCTTGCAGGTTCGGCGAAGATGAAGCAGAGCATCACGATTTGGCAGGTAATCGACGAGGCGGTCAACGACTTCGAGCGGTAGGTCGCTCAAACCTCTCACCATTGCTGAAAGAGGTCAACTTAGTGTCGGAGAATAACTCGGTTTGACTTACCTGTTGTTGTGGTCGTTCGTCTGTTTGTGATTGATGTGAAGAGCGTGGCAGAATTTTCTCCGGGGACGTATTGATATAGTGGGTGACGTACCTTGAAGTAAATGTTTTCATGGCTGAACATCGCTTTCGTCAAGAAGTTGAGTGCAGTTTCTGTTCCTCCGGCGATATAGATCTCTTTGAATTCATTACTGTTCAAGTTTGAAAATGCCAGAAAATCACCGGTATCAATCGTAAATCAAGATGCTTCCCTCCGAAGCATCTTACAATATATCGAGGGAATGAGATGGCCAAGATGTGGTGAAAATGCCGAGAAACTTCGTTGGGTGATTCCTGATCCGTATTGCTTCAGTGTATACTAAGTAGGCGTCGCACGCGATGACAGGATTAGCTTCGCTCATACATCACAATGCCTTTTGCCAGAAGACTAATGGTAGAGACCAAGGAAACTTTTGAATCTATGTCCCTATCGAACTGCGAGCCTGTCAAATGATGTTTTTTGACGACTGCGCCCCTTGTCCGAATGCCTTATGAAACAGAGCCGGTAAAGGCCTCAATGAGATCCCGCAATTCATGTCAACTCCATCCCATCACAATTCATCTATCGCTTCTTCTGCTGAGACTCTTTGAGCACCTTCTTGACGATCTTTTGTTCCTCAATCAAGAATGCGCGAACGACACGGTCCTTGACACAGGTGGCGCACCTTGATCCACCATATGCTCGCTGAACGGTCTTCTTGGGGCGGGAGATGTTGGCGTATTCACGTGGTCGAAGAGCTGGAACGCCCTGGAGTTTGTCACCACAGTCACCACCTATAATTCAACGTTAGCCGTTGTCCCATGTTCAATCCAATTCCATCTCCTTGAACGTACATTTTGGTGCGGTTCCCTTCTTCTTGATGTGGAGGTATCTGAGCTTTCCGCCGGGAGTCTTCACAATGCGGACCAGGTTCGACTTGGTGTTGTATGATTGCCGGCGGCGCTGGGGAGTACTACATTAGCATTCCGTGGAATTCAGTGGTGGAGAATATGCAACTCACGTAGACGAGGCGATTGTCTGGCATATTGGCGAATTTGTCGATGGAGTTATTGTCGTGGGTTGTCGATAAGTTTCGGAAAGTGAGGTTCTCAGCGGTGAATTTCGCACACTCGTGGGGCTTGGCGAGTGCGTCTAAACTATCGCGCGGCTGCTAGAACAGTGCCTAGCCCGAAGCAGCGATTGCCTTGAGACGAGATTTCTTTGCCTTCGAGGGACGCGACGATAACACCAAAACCATCGCCAACACCATATCGCTGCAGAGCTCACTTCTCAGCGATAATCATCTCAGTAAGTCACCACCTTCTACTTTCTCTCCAGGATCCAGTCAGTCGAGTCGAGCGCGATCAGAGAGAGCAACAGTACGACCTCCATCTACCAAGGATACCGAATCAGAAACACCAAAACAGTCCGGCTACCTCAGCCATTCCACCTCGACACTTCGGCCAACACTTTATCAACTGGACCGGATATCACTAATCTGTCCAGTTGTTTCGTTCTTTTGATCATCGCAGGTCTCAATTCTGGCGACTGATCTAAGCTTGAACGAGCTCTTCATTTGAAGAAGCGAGGCAACTCGCTGCCACCACCTCGACCATGGCAGGACGTCCTCCACCGCCTCCAGGATGGGCACCACCCCCCCCTCCTCCACCTGGAATGAGCGCGCCACCACCGCCTCCGGGTTATGCGCAGCCGATTGCAAACCCCTTGACGGCAAAGTTTGCGCAGAAGAAGAGTGCCTGGGTTCGATCACAGCGTGCTCGATTCGCAGAGAAGACACCGGGTGGCGGAAAATATGACACAACGAAGAACGACATGCCACCGGAGCATTTGAGGAAGATTGTGAAGGATATTGGAGATGTCTCGCAGAAGAAATTCAGCAGTGACAAGCGAAGCTATCTGGGCGCGTTGAAGTTCATGCCACACGCGGTCCTTAAACTGCTTGAGAATATGCCTATGCCGTGGGAGGCTTCAAGAGAGGTTAAGGTCTTGTACCACGTTAATGGTTGTTTGACTCTGGTCAATGAAGTCCCGCGTGTCATCGAACCGATTTTTCATGCGCAATGGGCCACGATATGGGTGTGCATGAGGCGTGAGAAGAGTGATCGTAGGCATTTCAAGCGTATGCGATTTCCACCATTTGACGACGAAGAGCCGCCACTTTCCTGGTCCGAGAACATCGAAGAGGTGGAACCCGCGGAGCCTATTCAGATGGAATTGGATGAGGAGGAGGACGGTCCAGTCATGGAATGGTTCTACGATCACCGTCCACTCCTGGATACACCGCATGTGAACTCATCGAACTACAAGACGTGGAACATGACCCTTCCTCAGATGGCCACGCTCTACCGACTTAGTCACCAGCTGTTGAGTGATGTGGTGGACAAGAACTACTACCACATGTTCGATCTCAACAGCATGTTCACCGCAAAGGCTCTCAACGTTGCCATTCCTGGAGGCCCGCGCTTCGAGCCACTGTACAAGGATATCGATCCGAATGAGGAGGATTTTGGCGAGTTCAACGCCATCGACAGAATCATATTCCGCCATCCTATTCGAACCGAATACCGTGTATCTTTCCCTTTCCTCTACAACTCTCTCCCACGTAGCGTAGTGGCTGCCTGGTATTCACATCCACAAATTACCTATGTGCGCACTGACGACCCAAATCTCCCAGCTTTTTACTTCGATCCAGTCATAAATCCCATCTCTTCTCGATCTGTGGCACCTAAGAATCTTTCCGTTAGTCTTGAGGATGAGCTTTTTGGACCAGGAAACAACGAGGATGACGATTTCGAGCTGCCCTCTGACTTCGTGCCATTCATGGACGACAAGCCATTATATACAGATGACACAGCTTCGGCAATCGCGTTGTGGTGGGCACCATTCCCGTTCAACACGAGATCTGGACGTATGGTTCGCGCGCAAGATGTGCCACTCGTCAAACAGTGGTATCTCGAACACGTTCCTCAAGGCCAGCCTGTGAAGGTCCGAGTCTCTTATCAGAAGCTACTCAAGTCCTACGTGCTGAACGAGCTGCACCGAAAGCCGCCAAAGCCACAAAGTAAGCAGGATCTGATGAAGTCTTTGAAGTCAACAAAGTTTTTCCAGCAAACTACCATTGATTGGGTAGAAGCAGGTCTGCAAGTTTGCAGACAGGGTTTCAACATGCTCAACTTGCTGATTCACAGGAAGAACTTGACCTACTTACATTTGGATTACAATTTTAACTTGAAGCCCATCAAGACTTTGACAACCAAGGAACGTAAGAAGTCACGCTTCGGAAATGCTTTCCATCTGATGCGAGAAATTTTGCGTTTGACCAAATTGATTGTGGATGCTCAAGTCCAGTACCGACTTGGAAACATTGATGCATTCCAGCTCGCTGACGGTATCTTGTACGCCTTCAACCACGTCGGTCAACTTACTGGTATGTACCGATACAAGTACAAGCTTATGCATCAGATCCGTTCCTGCAAAGATCTCAAGCACTTGATCTACTATCGATTCAACTCCGGCCCAGTCGGTAAAGGTCCAGGTTGCGGATTCTGGGGCCCAGCCTGGCGCGTGTGGCTTTTCTTCATGCGAGGTATCATTCCTCTCCTTGAGAGATGGCTTGGTAATCTTTTGTCCCGACAATTCGAAGGACGTCATAGCAAAGGCGTCGCGAAGACCGTCACGAAGCAGCGTGTGGAGTCACACTTTGATCTTGAATTGCGTGCTTCCGTCATGGCCGATCTTATGGATATGATGCCGGAAGGTATCAGACAAAACAAGGTCAATACAGTTCTGCAGCATTTGTCGGAAGCCTGGCGATGCTGGAAGAGTAACATCCCTTGGAAGGTACCAGGTCTGCCTGCGCCCATCGAGAACATTATCTTGCGATACGTCAAGAGCAAGGCTGATTGGTGGATTTCTGTGGCTCATTACAACCGAGAGCGTATTCGACGTGGTGCTACCGTCGATAAAACCGTGGCAAAGAAGAACTTGGGACGTCTGACCCGATTGTGGCTCAAAGCTGAGCAAGAACGACAGCACAACTACATGAAGGACGGTCCATATGTTTCGGCCGAGGAGGCTGTGGCTATCTACACCACTGCCGTTCACTGGCTCGAGTCTCGCCGCTTCCAGCCAATCCCATTCCCAAGCGTCTCATACAAACACGACACGAAGATATTGATTCTTGCTCTTGAGCGTCTCCGTGAGGCGTATTCGGTCAAGGGTCGTCTGAACCAAAATCAACGTGAAGAACTTGCGTTGATCGAACAGGCCTACGACTCTCCTGGTACAACCTTAGCTCGCATCAAGCGTTTCCTGTTGACTCAGCGTGCCTTCAAGGAGGTAGGCATCGATATGAACGACAACTACAGCTCAATCAACCCGGTATACGATATCGAGCCAATGGAGAAAATCACAGATGCATACCTTGATCAATATCTTTGGTACCAAGCCGACCAGCGCCATCTGTTCCCAGCTTGGATCAAGCCATCTGATGGCGAAGTTCCGCCTTTGCTCGTCTATAAATGGGCTCAAGGCATCAATAACCTGGACCAGGTCTGGGAATATCAAAATGGTGAATGTGGTGTCATGATCGAGACACAATTGTCCAAGGTCTATGAGAAGATCGATATCACATTGCTCAATAGATTGCTGAGATTGATCATGGATCACAATATTGCCGATTATATCACATCCAAGAACAACGTGTCGTTGAGCTACAAAGACATGAATCATGTCAACAACTACGGCATGATTCGTGGTCTCCAATTCTCTGCCTTCGTTTTCCAGTACTACGGCCTCATCATCGATCTGCTTCTCCTTGGCTTGAACAGAGCTAGTGAGATTGCTGGGCCTCCACAGGGACCGAACGACTTCCTTCAATACCGCGACCGCGCTACCGAGACCAAACACCCCATTCGACTATACACGCGGTACATTGACCGAATCTGGGTATTCTTCAAATTCACCGCAGAGGAATCGCGTGACTTGATCCAGCGATTTTTGACCGAGCAGCCCGACCCCAATTTTGAAAATGTGATTGGCTACAAGAACAAGAAGTGCTGGCCTCGAGATTCGCGCATGCGCCTAATGAGACACGACGTCAACCTGGGTCGTGCTGTGTTCTGGGACCTGAAGAACAGACTGCCTCGATCAGTTACCACCATCGAATGGGATGATACCTTCTCCAGCGTGTACAGTCGTGACAACCCCAACTTGCTATTCTCCATGGCTGGTTTCGAGGTGCGCATTCTTCCAAAGATTCGCAACTTGAATGAAGAATTTGCCACCAAGGACAGTGTTTGGGCACTTGTGGACAGCACAACGAAAGAGCGAACAGCCCATGCCTTCTTGCAGGTCACGGAGGAACATGTCCAGGCTTTCAACAACCGCATTCGACAGATTCTCATGTCATCAGGCTCGACAACTTTCACGAAGATCGCCAACAAGTGGAATACTTCGCTCATATCTCTGTTCACATACTACCGTGAAGCTGCTGTCTCAACGGTGAACCTTCTAGATACCATCGTCAAGTGTGAGACTAAGATACAGACGAGAGTCAAGATTGGTCTCAATTCGAAGATGCCTTCTCGTTTCCCGCCTGCTGTCTTCTACACGCCGAAAGAGTTGGGAGGCTTGGGCATGATTTCTGGGTCACATATTCTCATTCCAACAAGCGACAAGCGTTGGTCCAAGCAGACCGATACCGGTGTCACCCATTATCGATCTGGTATGACCCATGAGGAAGAGTCATTGATTCCAAACATTTTCAGATACATCATTCCGTGGGAGTCGGAATTCATTGACTCTCAGCGCGTCTGGACCGAATATTCACAGAAGCGGTTGGAAGCTCAACAGCAAAATCGCCGTCTGACACTTGAAGATCTCGAGGACAGTTGGGACCGTGGTCTCCCACGCATTAACACCCTTTTCCAGAAAGATAGAAGCACACTCAGTTTTGACAAGGGTTTCCGAGCTCGTACTGAATTCAAGGTATACCAGCACATGAAGAGCAATCCTTTCTGGTGGACTAGTCAGCGACACGATGGCAAACTATGGAATCTGAACTCGTACCGTACCGATGTCATACAGGCCTTAGGTGGTGTAGAGACTATCCTGGAGCATACCTTGTTCAAGGCAACTGCCTTCCCGACCTGGGAGGGATTGTTTTGGGAGAAAGCTTCAGTAAGTAGCCCCACCCCAGCTATGTTTCCTCGCTCTAATGCTAAATGTCAACAGGGTTTCGAAGAATCGATGAAATTCAAGAAATTGACAAATGCACAACGGTCTGGTCTGAACCAGATCCCTAACCGCCGTTTCACACTCTGGTGGTCGCCTACTATCAACCGGTACGTACACGATTACTTATTGCGCGATCTCCCTCTCATTCCCCTCATCAATTCGATTTTGCTACCGCGTCGGAGAAAATTGAGCAACAGCGTTCATGAGCCACTTTCACAATTGAAGCCTGATATTCATAAATCTGTGGCAAGCCTCGCCCCGAAGATTGCCAGAGATTTGCGACCGTCGCCGTCGACTTGGGCGTCGTGTAGCAAATTCGGCGAATTCTGGCGGGGTTGAACTCTTTGTCCCCCTCCTACCCTCTCCTACCACCATCCCCTCTTGAACTGTTTTCTAATACCTTTGTGCTACAGGGCCAATGTCTATGTTGGTTTCCAAGTCCAACTCGATTTGACTGGTATCTTCTTGCACGGCAAGATTCCAACCCTCAAGATTTCCCTCATCCAAATTTTTCGTGCCCATTTATGGCAGAAGATCCATGAGTCCATCGTCATGGATTTGTGTCAAGTCTTTGATCAAGAGCTTGAGCTTCTAGGCATTGAGACTGTCCAGAAGGAGACCATTCATCCTCGAAAGTCATACAAGATGAACAGTTCTTGTGCAGACGTTCTACTTTTTGCCAGCCACAAATGGAACGTCTCGAATCCATCACTGCTTTATGACACCAAGGATACCATGACCTCCACCACGACGAACAAATTCTGGTTCGATGTTCAGCTTCGCTATGGTGATTACGATTCCCATGACATCGAGCGTTACACGCGCGCGAAGTACTTGGATTACACCACAGACAGCATGAGTATCTACCCATCGCCCACAGGCCTTATGATCGGTGTCGATCTGGCATACAATCTCTATTCGGCATACGGCAATTGGTTCCCTGGTCTCAAGCAGCTGATGCAAGTTGCCATGGGCAAGATCATGAAGAACAATCCAGCGCTCTACGTCTTGCGTGAGCGTGTCCGCAAGGGTCTGCAACTTTACTCTACTGAGAGCAACCAAGAGTTCTTGAACTCGCAGAACTACTCTGAGCTCTTCAGTAACCAGATTCAGTTGTTCGTTGATGACACCAACGTTTATCGTGTCACCATCCACAAGACATTTGAAGGCAATTTGACCACCAAGCCCATCAACGGTGCAATCTTCATCTTCAACCCTCGCACTGGACAACTCTTTTTGAAAATCATCCACACAAGTGTTTGGGCAGGTCAGAAGCGTCTCGGTCAATTGGCAAAGTGGAAGACTGCAGAAGAAGTGGCTGCTCTCATTCGATCTCTTCCAATCGAAGAGCAACCGAAACAGCTCATCGTCACTCGAAAGGGTCTCCTTGATCCACTGGAAGTGCATCTGCTTGATTTCCCGAACATCTCCATTCGGGCTTCTGAGCTGCAATTACCCTTCCAAGCCGCCATGAAGGTCGAGAAGCTTGGTGATATGATCCTCCGAGCTATCGAACCCCAGATGGTGCTCTTCAATTTGTACGATGAGTGGCTCAAGACAATTTCGTCCTATACCGCATTCTCCCGTCTCATTCTGATTCTGAGAGCTCTTCACGTCAACCTCGACAAGACGAAATTAGTCCTTCGACCGGACAAGACTGTGATCACACAGGAACACCATGTCTGGCCAACCTTGGATGATCAGGCATGGATGAAGGTCGAGACAGAACTTCGAGACATGATCCTGAGTGACTATGCCAAGAAGAACAGCGTCAATACTTCTAGTTTGACTTCGAGCGAAGTACGAGACATCATCCTTGGTATGGAAATCAGTGCGCCATCTATGCAGCGCCAACAAGCAGCGGAGATTGAAAAGCAACAGCAAGAGCAGCAGCAACTGACAGCGGTCACAACGAAGACCCAGAACGTCCTGGGCGAAGAAATTATCGTGACCACTACATCGCAGTATGAGCAAGCAGCCTTTGCTTCCAAAACAGAATGGAGGACACGAGCCATCGCCTCTTCTAATCTGCGTACTCGCTCCAACAACATTTACATCTCTTCTGATGATGTTCAAGAAAATGGTCACTATACCTACATCATGCCAAAGAATATCCTCAAGCGTTTCATCACCATCGCAGATCTTCGTGTCCAAGTAGCTGGCTACCTCTATGGATCCTCGCCACCAGACAATGATCAGATCAAGGAAGTGCGTACGATTGTAATGGTACCTCAGATCGGCAACACCCGCGACGTGGAACTTCCTCTCCATCTCCCCGACAATCCCTCCCTTGAAGGTTTGGAGCCGCTTGGAATCATCCACACGGTCGCAGGCCAGGAGCCGCGCTACATGAGCGCCTCGGACGTGACACAGCACGCTCGTCTGATGCAGGCACACAAGTCATGGGATAAGAAGACTGTCACGATGACTGTTGCATTCACCCCAGGCTCTGTCTCGTTGTCTGCTTGGGCATTGACTCCAGATGGATACAAGTGGGGTGCGGACAACGTCGACATGCAAAGCGACCACCCTGCTGGATTCCAAACCGATTTTGGTGAAAAGTGCCAGCTCTTACTGAGTGACAAGATCCGCGGTTATTACTTGGTGCCTGAGGATGGTGTGTGGAACTACAGTTTCATGGGTGCCGCTTTCTCTGCCAATGTGTCGAAGAGAGCAGTCCAAGTCAAGATTGACACACCATCTAAATTCTATGACGACCTCCATCGACCCTTCCACTTTGCCAACTTTGCGGAGCTGGAAGATGTTTGGGTTGATCGCAGCGACAATTTCGCTTAGACATGAGATTCGAGGGTGATTTGGCGATAATAGGAACAGGCGTGATGGATTAGGGATGCATGGGGCGTTTGTACAGTATTTGTCTCATTATGGGAGCGAGGCATCGCCAGATATTAGGATGGAACAGCAAGGTCTCTCGCTAGAGAGGCCAAAAGATTCTTGATGTCGTATAGTATACATAACTCGATGTTAAGAGATAGTCTCGAAGTGAACAGGGTTTTCCAACCCTCTGGATTTCCACCGCACCTCTCCTTCACTCTCTGGTTGTTAAATTTTTGGTATTGAATTCAAGCTTTCGCCGGATGTTACAGGATTTTGCTATCGATCTCACGATTCTGGTGTATCATCTTAGTAGACGCTACATTTTGCACTTCTGGGCGGTCATCGGACTGCTGGCACTGGCTCTACTCCAGCGACATGGCAGTGGGATACGATATCCCAAATCCAAATACGGGGCCAGCCGCGAACATGATGCAATCCGAAAGATTGAGATACGCAGTTATTATTTAGAAGTAGGGTAGGAGTACCACCAATGCAAGCAGGAGTTCCACAGGCACACAGGTTCTGCCCACTTCCTTGCCCTGTCCATCTCCCCCACCAACCTCCACCATCAACCATCTTTCGAACATGTCCTCCAAGCAATCATCCCACGCTTCACAGCCGATCAGATCACTGAACCATGTCGCCAATCTCCCTAGCCAACAACAAAACAGCCCAGATACTGAAAGATGCGGAAGCAGGAGGATATGGCGTAATCGCACCTGTAATCTACAACGTACACACAACGACCCAGTGGCCTACTAGCATCCTCGCCTCCTAGAAACGCTGATGAATACTGTACACAGATCGAACACATCATCGCCTTCGTCGCCGCAGCGGAGGCAAAACGCTCTCCCCTGATTATACAGATGTTTCCTTGGGCGGTCACATTCTCCTCTGGCCTTCTCGTCCACGCTGCCTCTCAAGCCGCCAAATCCGCTACCGTGCCCATCTCCGTACACTTGGACCATGCGCAGGATGAAGAGCTGATTCGGCATGCTGCTGATAATCTGCCGTTTGACAGTATCATGGTGGACATGTCTCATCACGAGCGCGAGGACAATTTGAGAAGAACGAAAGAGCTGGTGGAATACTGTCATGCTAGGGGTATAACGACGGAAGCGGAACCGGGGAGGATTGAAGGTGGTGAGGACGGGATTAAAGATACGGCAGAGTTGGAGGGCGTTAAGACTACGAAAGAGGATGTGGAGGACTTTTATAATACAGGTGTGGATTTTTTGGCGCCGGCTTTTGGGAATATACATGGTGAGTATGGTATTGAGGGACCGCAGTTGGATTTTGAGCGGTTGAGTGAGGTTAAAGAGGCGATTGGTGGGAGATTGAGGATTGCGATGCATGGGACGAATGGGTTTCCGGAAGATATCATGAAAGAGTGTATCAAGAGGGGGGTGAGTAAGGTCAACGTGAATAAATTGGTCTTGAAGGATTCGAACAATTACATCAAGGCCAATGCTGCGACGGTTACACTAACGAAGTTGATGGAAATAGGCGTTGAGAAGGCGAGAGCGCTGGGAGAATGGCAGATGGATGTCTGTGGTAGCAGTGGGAAGGCAAAATAATGAACTTCGCCGGCGCATTGTTCTTCTTGCCTCAATTTTTTCAGCCTCCCCATGCTTATCTATTCATCATATTTGCATCGGCGGATGGTACTACTCTTTCCGACACATCTTTAAACTCCACCAATAGTCTCGATCATTCATCGTTCAGAGACCACTCATAACGAATAAACTTTCAAGAATATCAAGAACACGGCTAAAGGCCACGTTTCTTAAGCTTACAATTTCATCGAACCTACCACACTGCCTTGGAATGTTTTAGTGAAGATAGTGGTGCCGTGGTCCTGAGCTTATTCGAGAACTCGCGCATGACGAGGGAGCAGAGTCGCTATCTCGCTTCCTTATCCTCCATCCACCAAGCTTTCCATCCCTATCGCTCACATCTCTGCACAGAAAGACTTATTCACCTTTACCAATCAAATCAAAGGGACTGAAAACCCGTACAGCGGCGATGTTTTACCGGTACTTGCCCCGCATACCTCTCCTCTACTCCCTCATCCACTACTCACCTTGAGACCTCGTCCAAAAAAAAAGCAGGAAAAATCGACGAATCGATTTCCAAGTTTCAGGACTCAAAGCGGAAATACTGTATAAACATACGCGGATAAATATGTTTCGTAGCCCATTTTTACCGTTCCCTGCGATTCGTTAGTTCCATCTATCATATATGCAAGCCAGGATATGGAAGGATCTTGCGTCCTTTTGCGATGCAGATACGTTTTATCCGTGAACTGGTGGATGTGGTGGTTAAGATGTGGATATACGTTTGTGCATTAATGATTTGGGGAAGTCGCGAGAGTTATACGTGGTCTTTTGAAGTCTGCTTGGGGGCCTGGGTTGTTAGGGTTGGGCGGTGGCGAGAGACTGGGCTGATGTTGTGTCTCGATATTTCGGTGGCTTTGATATTTACGTCGCTCTATATAGGAAGTCTGGTGATTGAGGGATGGCAAAGGTGTTCAAGAAAATATAGGAATAGTTGCAGCTGCTTTCAGTGTAGAAGGGGAGGATTGCAGGAGATTGAAATCCATCCCAGTTTCGACTCCCGCGTCAGGGGTTCAAACTTTAGTCAAGGGTTAATTATCAGTTGCAAGTCTGACTACAATTATGGTCTTGGAAGATAAGAGGTCTGAATAATGGAGTTTGTGGCGCTGGCCAGTCCATGGATCAATGTCCTGAGATTTGATAAAATTAGTCGCGAAATCTGCTCCTGTCCATCTTCCTCTTTTTCGGGATCCCTTGAGCGGCCCCGTCTCCTTTGCTCTTGCTCAACTAGTATTATCTTCCAGAAGGAATTCCATGGACGCTCTCGAGGTATCCGTCGTGCACATGTCGCTGGGAAGGCATGTATCAGATCATCGCGTGGCTGTGAGCTGCCGTCCATTCTACGAAATTGGTGGACGGGAAAATTTTGAACGGGTAATCATCTTGGCGCTTCTCTGTAAGCTCAGGAGCTCGGAGACATTTACACCTGCCCGGGCTCCATCGTATCGGCGCAGAAGGATTCAAACGACGTGCCAGTCTAGGACCTCCTAAGCAGCACTTTGATGCAGCGCAATCCGTTGCTACGTCGGACCATTCAAGAAATCGTTGGCTCAAGTGGACGACAGCGTCGAGTCCTAATCGGGACAGCGGTGAAGGCAGTATTCGAAGAAGCATCAAAAACCGGTATCTCTCATTTTGCGTCCGATGCTGTCCACTCAACTTGCAGCTCCTCGCTAAGAGATTGAACTGGCCATCCAGTCCGCATCTGGTGAGAATCAATGAGCCTGACAATGGTATCCCTTTTTCGTGCATCCTTGTCGTTTGTATAGAACCCTGCCGCATACAGGCACATTGTTGAGGTGATGGTTGAGGGCTCATCCGAGATCATCGTGGCAATGCCGCAAATTGTGTCGACTGCGTCATTCAGACGTTTTTCTCGCCGCAGGAACTCATTGTACCCAGCTGCAGGCTCATTCACGAGTAGAAGAATTCGAGCAAAGTTGTATAGCTGGATGGAAGTGGCCAACGGTGAAGGGTTAATCCATATCGGCGGGAAGACGTGGTCATCAGAGGCCTCAGCCATGGGTAATTGCTTGAAATGAACTGTCAAGCTGCGGTGCCACTCGTCCAGCATCTCGGAAATGTGTCGTCCACGGTCGACTCTCATGTGGAGATTGTTTGCGCCCTCTTGAGCCTCTTTCTCAGAGCTATAGTTGACGCACTGGGCCAGTAGGTAAACTGATTTCGAAGCAAGGTCATAAGGCCCCATTTCCGAATAGCGCATGAGAGGTCGATGAAAGCTGTAAACTCGTCGTCGTTCCCTGAAAGCGGCCCAAACGTCCTGACGCAACCAACACCACCAGCCTGCACCTTCAAGTCCCGGTGATTCAGCACCGATATTCCTAGTCCTTTGGATCCAGAACACGCCTTGAAGATGTCGCTCCCAGTTACCCTTGGTGCCGTCGATCATCTCGTACTGTGAAACTATCAAAGCTGTGGCAATAAGCTCGAGGCTTCGATTGTACGATTCATATTTCATTGCTCCCCATAGATAGTGAAGGGTTTCGTGATAATATTGGACGGCAACATTGCTATCTAATTCCACGCCATCCATGGGTTGGATGGACATATGGCGTGCTGCCAGAGCAAGAATGGCCTTCATCAGTCCTTCATTGCCCAGTGCCAAGTGCGGCACAAAGGTAGAAAAGCACTTGTGCGGATCAAACAAGTCCATCCAGAGAGCGAGTCTGTCGGTGAATCGTCGAAAGATGGGGATCTGGTCATCCCGCAACCGGAAAGCAGACTGCCAGGGTTCTTTCTCCTGTGTGAGTACTGGTGGTATGGGAGGAGCCATGACGGGTGTCATTGGCGCTGAGGAAGGATCAAAAGACGGCGGCCGTTCATGTGAAAGCATATGGCTGGTATTGCTCGGCTGTTGAACAGTCTGTCTCCAACTGAGAAGGTCCATCGAGAATTGGCCATCGTTCTGACGGGCGTCGCCAGCAAGCAGATCCAGCCATTTGAGCGGAGCACTGTCCAAACCTCCCCATCCGGCCGTCGAGCTGATTGTTGATAACGGACTTGTTATATGCACTTGAGCGGGAATGAAGCTTTGCGGAGACTCCCATTGCGGTTGCTCTGGTTCGTTTTGGGGTTTGCGAGACTCGAGAGGTCGATCCGAGCGGACCGGGAGAATCGAGGGCGCATTGAGCTGCGGCGAGGTGGTCTCTACCTTTGCCTTTGTTTTGATGTTGATGTTGTTGATGTTGTTGTTGGTGTTGTTGGTGTTGGAACGCTGTTGGTGCTCAGTCAGCAGCTGTCTGGGCCATGATAGAATGCAGAGGTGTCATATGAAAGGGAGCCCCAAGCCAAGTGGATCCAGCATTCCAGAGTCTTGTCCTGGCACGACCATGACCATGACCAATGACCCCCCCCCCCCAACGTGACACTGACATGACCTCGGGACGCCAGCCTGAACGTGACATTGCCGTGACCCCCCGACGTCAATGACAATGGCCCCCCAACGTCGATGACAATGACCCCCCAACGTCGATGACAATGACCCCCAACGTCGGTGACAGTGAGGCCCCCAACGTGACACTGACACGACACCGGCCATTACCCGCACGCAACAAATAAACAGGCGCAACCGCCAGCTGAGGTTAATCCCACGTCCACTGCCGTCCTTTGCTTCTTCAGCTTCACACCACCTCCGCAACTTGAGTGCGGCCTCAGACCCGATATAGAGGGAAACCGTCTCGTACGCACCTTCAAGTTTGTCTGAGCAGCAGCAGCAGCAGCAACAGCAGCCGGAGTCGTGGAAGGCTCGCTCTCATCCTTGTACACACACTCGCGTCCTGATCGTTCGCAAGGCCCACACACTTCGCGCTTCTCATCGCATTTCATGTGGCGCGTCCGACAGGTTCGACATCCTGTCGTCGTACGCAGGCCTCTGCCTCGACTCTTCCGCTTCTTACGCGCTGGGGATTCGCTCGAAGCGGGAGGCGGGGCCGTGGGAAGCATCGTCAGGGGCGGCTGGAGACGAAGATTTCGATGAATTACCCCATCTATCGACCGAGACGAGGGGTATGGAGGACTGATATCGGCATGGAGATCCTGCGACATCTGTAGCAACGCGGGAGTTTTTCTTGTCTCGGTATTCTCCCCAGAGTCTGACGACAGCAACCGCCTGTGGCGTCTCTCCAAGATTGAAGTCGGCCCTTTTCCTTCACCTATTGGGCAGCACTGTCATCCCCAGTCACGGCCTCTCCTTGCCGATGATCTCCTGGAGAACATGCTTGTTGTTATCGAGTCTCGCGGCATACACCATGCCGCACGTCAATCTCGTAGACGCCGTAAACCCAGTCGATACGCCCAAACGCTGACCGCTTTTTGAATGGGCACTTCACTCTGCCATGCTTCGACAATTAACCACCCATCTGATAATGAGAGCAGGTAGGCTGGCACAATCATTCTGTTTCGTTCGGGACCTGTGGATATCGATGCGTGCGGAACATACTCCACGGACATATGGCACTGACAAAATTTCTCCTATCTTATATATACTAGACTGCATCGGTCTTTGAACCGGAGGGCCACTGCTTTTAATCGACAAAGGAGTAATTTTTCTCTTCTATCAGAATGGCATTGCAAGCAACGCAGGATGGGTGGCAAGCTACAGACTATTACCATGAAGGAGGAGACGAAGCTGGTCAGGAAGATTGATCTCTTTCTTTTGCCAACAGTATGGCTCATATATCTGTTCAGCTACATGGACAGGACAAAGTGAGTCCGATAACAGCCTCTCTAAGATTTGAAGAAGACTGACATCTCCAAGCATCGGAAACGCAAAGGTTGCGGGAATGGACGTCGACCTAGACCTTACCTCCAGCCAGTACTCATTGGTGCTTATTGTGTTCTTCCTCACATATGTCATCTTTGAAGTTCCATCAAATCTTATCCTGTCCAAATCTCGGCCAAGCATATTTTTACCGTCGCTCATGATACTCTGGGTACGTCTACATCATAATCTGTCTCGTATTCAATCTGAAATTTCAAACGAGGGACAAACGTTCTGCCAATTTCCATCATTGTGCAATAGAACAAAAACCGACGGATTTTCGGGTGACCCGGTGATTCTTGACTAGCTGGCCGTGGTTCTTCTTCGACTTCTATTCAGTTTGGTCATCATTCATCTGACGGGATGGGAATGGTTGTGAACACTGCCTGAAACTGGCCACTAACTCACCATAGGGTATAGTAACATGCTGTATGGCGCTAGTAAAAAGCTACCACCAACTGATAGCACTACGCTTACTTGTGGGTGCTTTGGAATCATGCTTTGCCCCTGGAGTCCTTCTGCTCTTCTCGAGCTGGTACAAGAAGAACGAACAGTCCAAGCGCTTTGCTGTTTACATCTCAGCGGCTGTTTTATCGGGAGCATTTGGTGGAATTCTTGCCGGAGCTATCACTGGTGGGATGGATGGCGTTTATGGGTAAGCCAACCCCTTTTTGCTTCACGGACAGAGCAACTAACGATATACAGAATGGCTGGGTGGAGATGGCTATTTATTGTTGAAGGGGCAGCAACTGTTGTGAGTTTCATCATGTGTCGCTTGCAGAGACACAAGCTTGCTAACATGCTTCAGAGCTGGGCTATCGTTGCCCATTTTCTTCTGCTCGACTTCCCATCAAACACGACGAAATTTTCCGCCGCCGAGCGAGCACTAGCGCAATCCCGATTACAAGCTGACGATATTGGGACCCGTGTAGAAGACACTCCCCGCATCACCTCGTGGCAAGCTTTGTGCGCTTCCGTCAAAGACTGGCGAACATGGCTCTTTGTCCTTGGATACATGATAATCGTTGGCTCTTCGACTTTGACGTATTTCTACCCAGCACTCGTCAAAGACCTTGGTTATACATCACATATGGCCCAGTACATGGTTGTTCCGATATACGCCGTTTCATTCGTAGCTGTAGCTGCAACGGGCTATTTCATGGACAAAATTCCTCGACATCGTGGACTAGTCATCGCGGGCTGGCTTGGGCTCTCTTTCATCTGCAGCGTCTGCATTTGTACGATCTACAACTCCACAGCTCGATATATTTTGTTGATATTCGTGGCATCTGGTCTGTGGGCTTCGAACGGCTTATCATTGTCTTACGCTGCTTCTACTTTCGGTTCCATGCCTCAAGAGGTTCGTGGTGTTTCGTTGGCTCTCGTCAATGCGATGGGAAACGCCGCCCAGATCCATGGCGCTTACCTCTTTCCGTCAGAAGACGGTCCAAAGGTACGCACATTCCATCTCTGCAGTTCTCGATCCAACTGACGTTCGTAATAGTATCTGATGGGATTTGGCGTTATCAGCGGTATGTGCGGGTTTGGGATTGTCATTTATGCAGCCTCTCACTTCCTGCTGAAGAGATTCCCTGCAAAAACCAGTGTCGCCCTATTTGGAGAGATCGGAGCATGAAGCCTTGCTCATCTAGCTTGATCAGCATTTGGAGTGTGAACATATTCCGGTGTATGCAGCTACAAGTAGATACATCAACATCCTTTTTGATATTCAATTCCGAGTCACTTTCTGTTGCGGCGCAAAAACTAAGCACAGATGAAATGCTCATCTATCTGGACTCATCTCTGTTGATATTCCACACTTATTCCGAAAATCATCGTGCTAGTACCGACTGCTTCTGTTCTCAATTGGAAAAAGTCATCCCGTGATGTTTACCCCGGATACTTGCCTTCCCCCTCGCGTCGTCCCGAGTTCCTCCTTCCAGACCACTCTCAGCTAGGTATGCATGCGCATTGCGCTTCGAGATCCTCATCATAACATGCTTACTTCTTTCGATGCCTACAGCGTTAATGACATCGCAAATGTCAAACCCCATCTAGAATACCGTGTGTAGAATACCGTGTAGACTGACTAGAATACGAGTAGTCACTCAATTCTCTGCGGTGTTCAGTGCATATGCCTGACAGCAAACGCACTGCACAGCACATGTCCCATTTGCCTCATCCATCCTGTCAATCACCGTGTAAACCGGCACGATTGAAAGCTTCGAGAGCGGCGCTGAAAGAATCTTCCTCGAAGCTCGAAAACGAAACAAACACATGAAGATGTGGTTCGCAAACGCATCCTTGCATGTCCCTGGCCTGAGAATTCTCGAGCTAACAGATGTGGATACTAGTATCTTACCTACCTGACTACCTACCTACCTACCTAATCCATTGCGTCAAAGACTGACGCCAGATCTCTTCACCTTCGCAATCCATATCTTTCCTCCGCAAACCTCGTCCATCGCAGCACATGCCGAAACGCACACCCCTCCATTCGAAGACATACCAATTTCGGACATCCTATTAGCACTCTTTATACTGGCCTTGGTTGGCGGCCTCCTTGGAACTATGGCATAGAGCAAGGCATCGTTGCTATACTGTATGAAAGGAATGATGGCAGTTACGCACCACTGAATCAGTTCGTCAAATACAAACTTTGGACCGGGAGCCGTGCCTTCGTCCCGTCCCTCGGGCAATGACCGGTGGTGTTGTGAAAATCATGAAGAAATACGACTTCTGCACGGGTGCGGGTGACGAGCAGCAGGGAGTCTTCGGGAAGCGTACAGGAATGTGGCAAGTCGACAGGTGATAATAGCATGGATAAGTGGACAAGGGACCACTGCTCGAAGTTGTGGCAGTAATTTACGTGGCAGTGATTTACGCGGCCTTGAGACCGTCGCTACATAGCTTCCTCCCACCTCCTTAAATCGAAGAAGAAGGTGTTGGTGATACAGATACGCAAGAAAATCCTTTAGGTCCTTGGAGCATCAGTAGCACCCGGTGATTCTCGAGCGCGACAGATGCTAATATGGCTGTTCTTCTTGCGAAGACTGGTTAGAAATCTCACTCTTATGTGCACCAGTGCGACGCTGCCTAGCCAGCAAGACTCACTTAGAGACCTTAGCTGGAGGTAGTTATGAATTGAATGGCATAGCGATACAACATCTAAAACCAAAGACGGGCACCCACGCTTTGCTAACAGCCGAACGGGTCCTGAAAGGCACATGCGCCCGGATCATCGATGAAGAAGGAAAGGGAGGAGGAGAACTGGCTCCAGTTCTCAACATTACACGTGTATACCCTAGCTAGCGACCTCATGTTTGTTTATTTTGCTAATCACACAACCACTGAGCATGTTCAAGCATCCTAGCTAGCGACCGCCAATATCTTAATCGAGCCAGAGCCCATCAAACATGTGTTCATCCAACATGACATTTTATGATATCCCACCCCAACTTTTCGTCGCCATAACCTATCTGGGTCATCTTCATCCCTCAGTGTCATGTGGAACTAAGTCGATGCAGCGATTCCCTGTTGAAAAGTATTTTTTTTGATCGCGGGTGATGTCGATTTCGACGCTCCATCGCGGCAATTATTCATTGTCTCTCACGTCTCCATTGTATCCAGGTGCTACGTGAGTGGATCAAGTGCTGATCTGTATCGCGGACTTGACACCATGGTTCACTACATACAATACTACTTTTATCGTCTGCACGTATTGTATCTGTCTGAAATGGTCCAAAAGGGAGCCTTTGACATTGCCGAGTAGGGATTGGATGAGCAGGCACTGTGCTATATTTGCACGTGAGGTCGAAGTTCAGTTTTATCGCAGGTTTGTTGGAGGTTTGCGCTTGGCCGGACTGTGTCGCATCGAAGCTTGTATCCCTTCTTTTTTCTTCGGGACTTGTCTGCTGTTTGCTCGTTTGTTGGTAAGTCTTCGCGCCAATGGCGTTGGTTAAAAGGTCTGAGATGCTGTGTTGTGAATGCTATTTGCAGAGGAGACAATGATGACACGATAGGTCGCCCTTGGTCATGAGAAAGAGAAAAATGTCTTTGGTGTGGATTGTCGTTTCCTGGCAACGAACAGTACATTGAGGCGGGGATAGATGAGAAAGGGGACCGAAGCATTGGAATGTGGAAGGTTTTTGGTTGTAAGGAGACAACGCCATTTTTTTGCCACGAAAACATGTTCATTCTGCTGCGAACGAGGGTTTGGAGAAAACGCCTTTCTCGTATCGAGGACGGGAAGGATTTGAACAATGAAGTTGATCTGCAAGTACACAGACGAAGTAAGGGACTCTCGGTATGCGTGGAATGGCCTCAGGCGCTTCTGCAATTGTTGGCTTGAGGTATCATAAGGGAAGTGGGACTACAGTTCCGGCACAGGGCATAGAGATTAAATTATTGATTCTAGCTGCGATATCCTTCTTCGTTCTTTCATGTTCCCCCCAGTTCACGACGGATCCTTGATTCTTGACACGATCGAAAGCGATAGTCGAAAGGTAGGAAGCAGTGGGGATTGCAGGAGGCGTTCGGTCAGTAAATGGATTTTATCCTGATTCATCCGTGAAGAAAAATGTGGTGGAGTGCTGGTGAAGCCGGGATGTTTCTGTAGGAGGGTGAAACCGGATAAAAATTACTCCTGCCCACTTCAAAACCCAATTCTACATAGTAAAGCGTTATTGCTATTTGCATGTTGAAATGCTGCCCTTGGGTTTTTCCTTGACGAATGAGTTACATAATAGATTGAAGCAGGCATGCTGGCCCGGAAGGGAGCACTATAAGTGTTAGGAATATGTATTATTATCACTCTGTGCTTGCGAACCTCAATCTTAAATTTATCCCATTCTCCAGAGCAACCTCCACACGCTACCTTTGAATAGGCATCCTGGAATTTTTTTTCGGCATCTACAACATTGCATCGACATGCTGAAGCTAACCTACAGATGTCTTAGTATAAGTTGGTAGGAATGATAGCGGTAGAATTAAAACTTACTGCATAAAGAGCCCTAGAGCAGCAGGAATGAGTAGGAGCTTCATGACTTGTAGAAGATTGCAAAGGTATGTAGGATTGAGGAGTAGTTTCAAGATTTACCAAGAATAAGGTAAAGGGATGGTCTTACGGAGTTGCACGGTGTCTGAGGGCAAGATTGTTTCCGTATACATACCCGGGTTAAAGGCTATACTTAGAATAGGCCGGGCCCATGTCTACTGTATGAATGTAGATGAGGGATCAGGCATGCCGGTTCACGAAAATTTGGCCGGACAAGGCCAAGCAGCTCGGAACGAAGATGTTGCGTTCGATTCGCAGAGTCTGAAAGTCCTGAGGGACGTGATGCTGCAATCGTCCTTGGCTGCTGTCAAGTACTCGTGAATTCGGACTACAGTTGTGTTTGACCATCAAATTCCATGTGATATTCATGGCCCAAGGTCTATCAATCATCAGCCGGAACGTCGCGGAAAGCGTCTTGTCTGATGGTCCGATACAGCTCCACGTGTTCGCACTCCCATTGCTGGGATGTGAGGCAGCAAAACGATGGAGGTGAGTGAAAGGACCAGGGCCAGGACCGGGACCAGGAAATTCGAAGCCTACTATGGTACACAGTAAGTAGGTACTGTGTACATGTACGGAGGTACTGTGGTATATATCACGGTAAGATTACAGGGTTTGTACGTACAGTACACGGTAGTAAGATTACTACTCTGCGGTAATCTTAGGAGCAGTTTGGGCCAAGGGGCCCACTCCCACTGTCCACAGGTGCAGAAACCCCATCCCCACCCCCACCCTCACCTTGCCAAGTCGTTCCAAGACTCCCAAGACTCCCAAGACTCATGATGTGCAGAGGAATAAGATGCTTCTTCGAACTACATGTCAAAGACTGCCATCGTGTGTATACACAGAAGCAGTCGCAGTCCTTCACCACATGTGCCCTTGCATGCGCACGGCTCTTCGTCGCCGTGCTGGTGCTCTCATCCTCTTGTCCGCTCTGCAGACAGACTGTTGCTGTGGTATACCTGCTGTGGTACGGATACTGGTAATATATTACACCCCGGCATTCTCCATGTGTCATTGCAACCTTACCCTTCCCTCGGCATCGTCACCACAGTTCTCGTCAAGTCCATCTCAACCACAGCATCACCGTAGGCTGTCCTCCCTCTTGCCTACCATCCTCCGAGTAGTGAAGATGGAGAGGTGTTTGCAGGTGAACCCCCAGAGTGCACAACCTCGTCGACCTGACCGGACGGCTGATTGTGCCCTCAGCTCGGAACGGTGGGTTCGGAGGGCAGAATTGTCCGCTGTCAAGTGTCAGATGGCTACATATTCGCAACAAAGGTGTCGTGCAGACTTGGTTCCGACTGCTTGCAATACGTGTCGCCCGCCGGCATGCGAAGCCGGGGGCACAACAACAAAAATACCTTCGGCTGAGCGACATTCATGCACGAGCTGAGTGGACGGACAGAAGGGACATTTCTCTGTTCTCGATCCCGAGCACGTCTACTGTGTACCGAGTGCCATGTAGCGAGTATTTTGGTCCAACTGAACCCAATTGAAGCCTGATGTTCTAGATGCCTGAGGTGCGCGGCTGAGGGCGTCGCACTAACAAAGGAGACAGACGACAGACGGACAGACGATAGACGGACAGACCTCACCCTCACCTTCACCATCTCCATGAACAAGCTGCGAGTAGTATCTCGCCCCTTTTGTTCCAACCCTCAGCCTCAGACGATGCTAGTTGACTTTTGCAGTAGATTGCATTTGCTGACGGAAACCAATATCGCCGCATCGAACCGAACCCCCAGCTCCAAGCCACCACGATCCCCTGGCTAAAGGCTGGCCTCACCACAAACAAGCTCATGCCAAGCCCCTGGCTGCCTGTGCTGCAATTTGTTTCACCCAAATACTGGACTTCCCTCCTCTGAGTTTCACTTGACTGGGAGATCCCTCGTTCGGTTCTAGATCGCCGTCGCATGGTGGTCGCTTTACTCCCTGTCGAGCTCAAATATCTACTCCGCCCCTTCCTTCAGGCGCCGCCATTCTTTCTCACCTGTTGCTCAATCCGGGCGCAATCATCGTAAGTCCGCGTCCATGCTACCGTTCTTCACGCATACTGACTGTGAACGATCTAGGCGTCTTGCTTGTTTATATACATGCCAATCCGCTGCGGGGATAAACTCGACTTCTAGATCAACACTTGTGCAGGCCACCGAACGTCTAGGTAAGACGACTCCAAGCATCCTGCTGTCTTATGGCACTTCCTCAGCTTGAGATCAATCTTTCTAAATGCCTGGCATAATTGAAAAATATTCTGCCAGAGATTCAGCAACATTGATCATGAGTTGGACTCCAAGAACTGTTTTAGCTAGGCGGTGGAGCGACACCTGGAGGCCCGCCCATGAGGTCGGAATGCGCTCCGGGGAATTCCAAGCACTTTCACACGGATTCTTGATTCTTTGAAGAATTGCGATGTATGGTTATATTTCCGGTACAGGGAAACCATGATTTTGCCAAAAATCTTGCCACCATGGCTCTCATTCTCGAGCCTCATTTTCAATTCGCATAAACATAATTTTCCGCCTTCAATTTATACTGACGCCTTCGCAGAGCAGATTTACCACCGCCACCACCACTACCAGCATGTCGGACCTACCCGGACCTTTCACCCTCGTGGCAAATGTAACATCCTCTACCTCGCTAACTGGCACTCCTGTCACGAAACACCATCACCGGCCGAAGATCGCTTCCATCGAAAACCAGCTTCTATCAGATCTCCTGGGCTACTCGGGCATCATTCTTACAGCTATATTGGCTCTCTTGTTTCTG
Organism: Venturia pyrina ICMP 11032; assembly: GCA_000738655.1. Taxonomy (NCBI): domain Eukaryota; kingdom Fungi; phylum Ascomycota; class Dothideomycetes; order Venturiales; family Venturiaceae; genus Venturia; species Venturia pyrina. The sequence continues at coordinate 130,901 of JEMP01000075.1, read as the reverse complement.
ATACGACACTATCTTCTCGAGGCATGGCTATTCCCTCGGTTCTACCGGAGGACATGGACCAAGATGGATGCGGACGCGCAACGTGGCTTTACGAACCATCACGTCGGAATGGGCATCAAGTTGTTTGCTCTGTTTGTCGGTGCATATCCATGGGTACACATCCTATTTGGCAACGCCGACTTCCAGACACCAATGTCGAAGCACTCCAATGTCTCCATGGGTGATCTCCTCCTCATTTTAACCCAGCTTTTTTGTTCAATGTACATTTTTGAGCTACTTTTCCGGTCGAAGCTTTCGCCCATCGCCGTTGCACATCACGTTGGGGCCATCCTTATCGCTCAAACTGGAACCGTTCTCAGTCTAGATCTCAATCATCAACAAGATGCTACCATCGAGTTTATGCTCTGTCTCGTATGGGGTGCTTTCGATGTTTTAGCTGAGCTTTGGCCCAATGTTGCCATCATTCTGTACCGGGTTTATAACGACAGCCACTATTTCCTGATGAACGTCTTCCTCGGAACCTGCCTCGTCACCATTTGCGGAACGGTCGCGGAGACAATCATGATTGGTGTCTTTTTGGCACAGTCATGGTCGCGATGGGAGCTCGCCTTTAAGGTTGTCACACCGATTTTGCACATTGTCTTTTCAATGGCTCAACTGCACGGAAGCAGAATACTTTACTCTCTGTACTTGAGTCAGAAGAAGAAATTGGCGGAGGCCGAGAACAGGATGATGGATCCGGAGGCCAATGCCCAAGCGAGGAGCAAGAAGATGGACGACGACGATGTTCAGGTATGTCTAAGCATGTCATGATCATTATCGCTGAAATTCCGGGGGATGAACTTTCAAAATCCGCCAGAAGTTTATCGATATTGCTGTCCATTTCAGTGTATCAAGCTAATCTCGTTGTACAGACTACAAGCTACCCATTGACTGATTTATCCGAATCCTCCCCTGGTCGTACGGCCAAAGTCGACAAATCTTCCACTGTCATGATCACGCAAGGTGTCAGCGAGAACGGCGAATCCTCCACGGCAGCTTCGGCTGCGAAACCATCCAAGCCCTCATTTTTGGGTCGGTTTACGAAACGTGCCTGATTCCACGACGTCAATCTTTTTCTACTTCTAGACTTTTGCTGAAGCGTTATAGCGATTTGTTACAGCGGACTGCACTTGCTTTTTTTTAATAGTTCAATTAATTATTTGCTATGCAAACCTGTCGATGGATCGAGATGGATGATCTGTCAAGGCTGGGGCCTAGGCATCTGCTAGCACTGTGTACACGATATGGTGGCTGCATGTAGGATTACCACAAGTTATTTCATACTCAGTCACATGGTCTTGGCTGCCGAGAAATCTCTGTACGCCGTGTTGTCGTTTTATGTACTGGAATAGGAACCCCGCTTCGTAGGGCTTTGCTGTACGCACTTAGCCCATCGATGCTTTGAGGAAGTTGGGAACTGGACTTTCTTCACCAGGAGAGGAAAGAAATAGAATCAGATATCCATGCTTGAAATCAAACCGTTTCTGACATAGGCAGTTGGATAAACATGGGTTCGCCGATTTTCTTTTCTCCTTCGCAATATACCTCCAACCAACCTAGGGATTGATAAGTCCACGATGCCTAGACATGACGGAGGGCATAACAAATGAATTAAGAGCGCGCCACGCTTCCCAGGCTTCCTGAAATAGAAATCAGCATTTTGGAAGGATCAACCGGGCTTGATTCCTGAAAAACGTGTCCTTGACCAAAATCACGAATGATGGTTCCTCATGACGGAATGCCATGCTATTGATATTAGTACATACGGAGCTTGCTCCGCTAATCAACGCCAACATGTCGAATCTAGGTATAGAATCCACCGGAATCTAGATTTCCAGTTTCAAGGGCGACGGGGCGTCACACTTGAGCGGTCCAGATCGTTCTTCATCATCTCTGCCTGTCCGCCATTTGCATTCGCCTTGCAGGAACGGCTGTGGCTGGGGGCGGTTCTTGTGGCATGGATTCTTGGCGCTCTAGTTGGTTATCTAGCCTTAATACGGGTGAAGGCTTTTGCGCACTACTCCGTATTCGTACCTCGTAACTCAAATTGGCTTGTTTTGGGTTGATGGTGNGACGCTGCGTAGATCTTATCCATGCATGCGTAGAATACCGTCCGGTCTGTGCAGGATCCGTGCGAGCGAGGAACATCAAAATCCATATTTTATTTACACAGCAGAACTACGCGTGCGTGGGTGTCGGTCTGCTGGTACCAGTAGGATCTATAGCTTGATCATCTAACTATCTTCTCATGCGCATGCCAAGTGTCAACTTCTTTTTCGCTGTGGCAATATGGAGGCAGCGTGCATTTCCTGGCGAAGTTCGAGTATTCAGGAGGGCGGTTTACTTTCCTTGTTTGCCTAGAGGGGCGGTCTGATCGTGTGAATTGATTATAGCACGGGTCGCTCGGTAGAGCGGGATCTAGCGGAGTTTAGCCTTTTGGAGTGGCTGCTAGGCTTAGATGGGCTTAGTCAGACTCAGTTGATGCTCAACAGGGTGCAGGGTCGCATCCATTGTACGGAGTACCTCCATCCATTGTATCAAGAGGCGAACCGAAGACGGGATGTATGTCGTCGGTTTAACGAGACGCATACCACCCATCTTCGTTGTCTGGTTTTCAATGCATTTCTAGTGCTACCTCTAGCTACACGGCCAATCGATTCAAGGGACCAACCTTCAAGTGTACGAAGAATCCATGGAAGACTCGTATGAGATTCACCTTTCAACGACCACAGAGGGTCGTAATGACTGGTGATGACTAGGGACAGGTTGGTGGATGGGCAAATTTTGTACAACTGTCTTGCTTACCTATATCTGACTGGAACTAGCAACTTGCCCTCGATGCTTCCCTCCTGACATCCCCCTAATAGAACCACCAACTCCCTCGATCCCTCCCTCCTGACATCCCCCTAATAGAACCACCAACTCCCTCGATCCCTCCTTCTTGACATCCCCCCTCAATAGTAGCAACTGCCAACTCCCACGATGGAAAGAACGCCTCCTCCAAGAGAAGCTACGATGGCACACGCCTTGTCCACCTCTCAAGCCATGTTTTGCGCGCCCTAAACCTCACCTCCGCCATGGACCAGCAAGACGACATCGAGTCCTTGTGGCAACGTGTGTACAACTCAACCCGTCCTGACGTAGTTCTCGCCGAATTCTTCAATCACAACCCTCCTGGAGAGCGCGAGCGACTCCTACGACGCTGCTACGAGACAGGAGAACAGTTCGGCATACAGCTAGAACAGCAAGAACTCACCTGGTGCACCGCTTTGGCACATATCTACACGTTCGGCCTGAGCATCTGCTCTGCACAGCAACTACAGATTACACCCTCTCCCGCCGTTGCTGGGTTGATCAAGGACAGACGCTACCAGCTATACTCAAGCATTCAACGCCGCCCCGGGTGGAGACAGTTCCCGTACAACATCACTCCGTCTAGCATCTGGCGCTTCAAGAACAAGAAGGACTATCTTGGTCAGGAGATTCTTCGGTTATACGCCAAACTGGCATATCGTACTCCCGACTTTGATACTGCACTAGCTATCCTTAGGAGGGAGTATCAGTCCCGCGACAACAAAAAGCTTACCAAACCAGCTCTCACCAAGATTGTGGACGAGCTTCCTGCAACAGTTCTAGTTCTTCAGTCATTTGACGCTCCAGGTCCTCCAGCAGCAGGGACATCCCACGGTCGCAACAATAGCTCAAACATTGACGTTGAGCGTCAGCGCAGGCGTCCTCGTGAGAGCCTATCCGGTGACGACATTAGCAACGCGTGGGATGCACACAGCAGCCCGCCATCTGAACAAGACGATCTCCCTAACAATCCGGATCACCTCCCAGACCTCTCCGTATTCTCGGATAATATCCACACAGGCACCCCAGCCACACGCCGGTCGTCTTCAATACTATCAAGGCTCGGTGATCAACCTCCACAACCCAAAAACATGATCTCTCAGGGAGAGCAGCAAAGAAAGCGCCCACGTCCGGTCCCCGAGGACTTACTTGAGGCTCCTGCGTCCGCCTTTGAACGCGTTATCACAGACGCCATTACAATCGCTAAACAGTATGATCGCTTGGCTGTGGAACTCAGCCACCTGGAAGTCACTTTACGAGACGAGAATAGCGGCATTGTGGATTTGCAATCACGTTGGCAAGCAGCTTGCACTGCTAGAAGCAGGGCAGAGACAAATCTTGCCGCCCAGAAAGAGATCTACACGTCTCTACAGGAGGACGGCAACAGCACTCAGGGTCTTAAAGAGGATATGACAGGACTCCTAGACCGGTGGGAGAGTCGCGTCTTGGAACTGGGGCATCATGCGGACGCTTTAAAGACCGAACTCGACGAGAGTGAAGAGCGGGTGAACGATAGCCGTGACATCATCGAGGAGAAGGTTTCTAAGATGATGAAAATTGGCCAGGATTGGGGTTGGAGCGGACGACATTCTCAGGTCTACGAGGCGTATCGTTGGATTGGGAAGACCTTTGGCAAGGAGGGTGCTGAGGACCGTTGTAAGGAGATACATGTTACTACTCAGTTAGCAGGATCTTCTGCAGATTAAGGACAATTAGGTGCCTCGCCGATCTCGCGTGAAACCTTGGTCTTCTCGAAGAGGTGAATGAGAGTTAGTTCATCGCCCCGAGTGAGGCTTTTGCTTATAGCTGACTGTCGCTGCATAAACAATGATGGTGTTTACATCTCAAGATTGCATCCCGTGTGGTTTGAGGAATTGGCGTGAAGCGTATTGCTTCGAGTCCCTTCATATTCTACATTCTTCAAAACTCTTTTTTTCCCCTCTCAATTCCTATCATTTTAACCAGCACAATATCTCATGGCCTACCACCAAGAAGTTCATTTCTCGCGTCGTTTATTGTCCATTTTGGTTGACCGGAGTTCTATTTCACGACCAAGTTCCTCATCGAGTGACCCTCAAAATCAGATCTTCAGAAATACAGCGACACATTGCCCGTTGTCCATAATGCTGTCGATATCTCACCCGGGCCCAAGATCAACAATTTACCCGTCTCTTCGGGTCGTCAGGGCGCAACGTTGAGGACGATTTCACCACTGTGTTTTTCTAGTAGACTTTGTTGTCCTCGTCGAGCCACAATCATATTTGTGAGCTCGAAAACCATGGTATTGTTACCAATTGCTATTTATCAATTCTCGAACCCATGAACTTCGCCTCGTTTTCTCCCTATGACTTCGCCCCTTCTCCCGCGATATTACTAATATCAAAATTGTCAAGGTCCGAACACCTGCCGCCCACTCCTTCGTCCAGCGTATACCATCTTCCTGAACACAACTTTAGAGCCCGACATGACCATGTCCTCGCGCAAGCGCAAGGTAGGACTCTTCCCAACTCCTACGCGTGTCACTATGCTCTTTCCTCTCCTTCTCCAGATCTGCCTCAAGCTTAGCAGTGCGTTTCGCACATTTAGATCGGAGGTAGGCTTCCGTTTTCTCACGCCGTTCTTTCTCGGTATCAATAACTTTCTTCAATTCTTGAAGTTCCGTCTCCGCCTTTCCACGACTAATTATTTCCAGTTCGAGTTCGTCTTCTGCCCTCTTTCGTTCTTCTATCTCGAAATCAATAATTCTCTTCAATTCTTGAAGTTCTGTCTCGACCTTCCCGTGCTCAATACTTTCTGATTTGAGTTCCTCTACTACCTTTTTTCGTTCCTCTACCTTGATATGTATATTTTTCAGCATTATTCGAAGTTCTGTCTTATCGTGCTCTAATCTTTCAAGGATGTGTTCCTTGTAAAGCTTGTTATTCTCAGCATCTTCCAGTAATATTCGATGTTTTATCTCAATCCTTTCGTCCTCCAATCTTTTAAGGATGTGTTCCTTGTGAAGCTTGTCATTCTCAGCTGTTTGGATTGTCGTTGCCCCTTGCTCGGCGGTAGTATTGTGTTCGCCTACTTCGCGGCTCTCTACCTTTCTATCCCTAGACTTAAAGGCGAGGTTGGAGATGTAGTATAGGTAGCCGCGGCTCCTATTTATAAGCTCTAGCCGACTCTTATTATCCTCGGCCTTTTCTACCTCTCTAAATAACTTCCAGGTCTTTTCGATCTCTTGAGTAAATCTATCTATCTCGAGATCATCCAGTCTTCGGTATTGGCTAGTATTTGGTTCATAGTAGAAAGGACGTTTCTTATTTTCATCCTGAAATTTCGTAACGAGCTGCTTCTTAAGCGTCTCTTGCTCCTCTTTAGTCAACTTTCCCTTGATACTAGTAACTATATGAAAAAAGAGGGGGAAGACCGGTGCCAACACCTTGATAACGTCCGAGAGCGTCTGTTCTTCTCCCTCGTCATTCCGTGCCGCTATACCTTCGAGGTCGGAGTTTTCGGATGTCATTTTTCCCCCTTTGATTGCCTCTCCAGAGCGGAAGCACAAGGTATACACGATTGTATTACAGAAACGAGATGATCCTATACGACTCTTGATTGCGGGAATAGCAGCAAAGTGAAGTTGAGGTAATACTAGAATAGTTAAATATTATCGGTGAATTGAAATATCTGTAATAGTTATATCGGTTTTCCAGCAAATCGAGGGAATCTTTATATACGAGAAGCTATCTGTTCGTATTATATTTATTGAGACTGTCGATAACAAGAATATTGTTCGAGTACGGCTTGAGACTTTCGCGTGCATTACTACTTTCATACTGGGCATTGTTAGGCATATTGAGGTATTGAAAACAGAGTTCAAATTCTGCAACCATTTTCACAAAGAATGTTCCGTCAAAGAGATTGAGCTGAGATTTGTCTAGGAAGAATTTTGGCCTCCAATTCGCATTCAGCGGCTGTATCGTAATAATGAGTTGCATCCGACAAGTTTCTTAACAAACAGAGCAGGGTCTCTATCTCGTTAACGGGTACGTGAGGGAGCTGTGAACGAGTGTAAAGATAGATTAGATAGAACAGCTTTTATAGGCTATCTTCAAGATTAACTTGTCGTTGGGATCGGGGCATGATCTACGACTAGGTATAACCTAGTAACCTTATTTCTAGGCTGTTGCGTGTGCTCTGTACTCTTTTCAATATTCTCTCATCGCTTTCACCACTGTTTCATCAGTGTTCTTTTACTGCTTTAATGATATCAGCGTTCCTTTCTTGTTGCAATCATTTTTGAGACCCGTTGCCAATAGATACAGCCAACTTCTAGGCATCATTGCTGTTCAAGTACACGTTGACTATCATTGAAAAGGCCTGGGACCTATGTAGACCTCGACTGTACCTTGATAGAAAGACTCGGACAAACACTCGCCCGTCACTTTTGACTACAAGAATCCCCAAAAAACCATTAAACTCGCCGAAATCGTTCTCATCCCAAATCTTGCCATGTCGGTCTCGATGTATATTGAACAGCTGTTCCGAAATGGGGTCGGACTTGGAGTCGGACCCGGAGTCGGAGTCCGAATCGGAGTCGGTGCTCGGAACAATCTGCGGCCCTTGATTCTGACATAAATAAGCTCAAAGCTTCTTCTCGATGCAATTATGAATCCATCTTTTGACTACTTCGCCTCCAACTTCGTCTCGACTTCACCTGGAGGGCCGTGGAAGGAACCGATGAGACCCTAAGATGATCGGTGTTGGTGGATTCTTCCCACAACGCCTAGGAGAAGAAACTCACGAAGGACGTCGGATATGCACTCCTATCCTCCGCAGTCGGGACAAACATCAGCGCAGGAGGTATATCATGAACCAACCGGTACGTCGGCGTGTTGAGCTGAGAATGGACAAGTTGGCGCTTATAGGCTCGAGGTATCAGACTGGGACTCTTATTCAGGTCCAGCGAGGAAATATGCCGCCGGTAAGATCTTCCTCTGATTACTGGGCGACGGATTTCGTGTCCAGTCTGCAATTCACTTTCCCAGCTTTATGCTCGATACTGATTATGACTCGCAGCTCGGAAATTTGGGGGCGTCGATGTCTTTGAAATCCTTCCTCGTCTGCCTTTACGAGGAGTACTGAACAACATATATTCGCAGGGTTTGATATTGGTCAAGTCTCTTCATGGAAGTACGGAACCCGAGGAGAGGGAAATCATCTTTGATACGTTCGATAGAGGAAATGCAGGGCCAAAACCTTCGTCGGAGCAACGATCTCGACGTTAACGAGTGTTCAAGGCCATTGACCCTAATCAGCTCAAGATTGGATGTAGGCGCTGTTAAGAGCGCCCCTTAGCGCATATGGCAATGACTCGGTCGTCTTGGCATCAATATAAATACACTCCTACGGCTCGAGGCTTCAAAGTCCTGCGCACTCAATCTAATCACCACCCGCCAGAATGGCCAGAATGGACCCGTTCGTCATTGTTTCACTAGCAGTCTCCATGGCCATGTGGATCAGCCCGTCCTCTCTGAACATTCTCGACATTGTTCTCGTGTTCTTCGCCGCGTTCGTGGTAACACGACTCCTCAAACTCTTCGCGTGTTTAGTTTTCGGCTGCAATTTGGACAACTTCCTCACACCCTTCGCCCTTCCACCATGGCCTCCTCGTCTCTTTGTTCGGCTACCTCCAACTATACCTCAACGCCCTCTTCTAGCTCCTCTTCCGACAAGCGCAACTCCAGCACCACTCCCGTCACCGCAGAACAATAGCAGCAAAGACTCAGACGATTCAGAGAACGACGAAGACACCCTTTCGAACGGTGTTGGAGACGTCTCCTTGCTTGGGATATCTGCGCATCACAATGGGCCCGACAACTCTGCACCAAGCACAGCCTCCGGATCCAGCGACGATGAGATCGAGTCCCCCGTCCCTGGAACTGCTCCTTGCACCCTTCAAAGCCCTCAGGTCACCAGACTATCCATGTCACTACTAGAGCTGACCCATGGTGACGAAAACTTCGAACTCTCTCAGACAATGCCTCAGGAGTTTATCACGGACGTTAATAGCGAATCGGTCGATTCAGGAGTTGAAGAAGACTTGAGAGAATGGGAAATCGACGTGGGGGGAGGCTCAATTCTGTCAAGACAGAGACCTGTTGGAAGAAGGCCCAGTGTCTAATGAAACACAGCTTCTGTTGAGGAGCTGTGTCAACCATAGTATGTACCACAAATTACCGGCCTAGAAGATTATTGTTAGCTAACTTGGTGTCATCTCGCCCATAGCTACTGAAGTATTCGCGATACCACGGAGGTTACGCCAACATCACTTGAATCGATATTCTTTCTATCAATACATGCGACCCTCTTCCTCGACCGGCTTCTCCAAAGGCGCAGCTGTGCAAACGTGGTCGCAGTTAATATTGCCTTCGTTCTCAGTCTCAAAAACATGCTACTCGGTACTGCTGGATTCTGTCTACTCGGAAGATACTTGTTCGTCGAGAAGACTGGCGATATTACTGGTGCGCGGGGTATGCTCATGTTAGTACCATAGTTCATTCATTCTCTTATCTGAAATGTATGTCAACACTGTGCATCTGATCAACTTGTTCTTTTATCTCCGGTGTCCTTGTATACATTGCAATAACTGGAGTTCAAATTTCACCCTGTTGGTAAACAAAGTCTCGATGTAGGTGTGGCAGCCATGTGGTTTAGAGAACTTGACGTGAAACTTCAAGCCAATCTGAGGACTTCTTTATCAGTCTATAAGATGTTACTCTGCTTCCAATATCTAAAGGTGACCATCAGAACTGCGGCGGGTAAAGGATCAAATCACTTTCTACCTCTTTCCTTTTCGGTCTAAAGAGGGGACCTCCCTGTCGGGCTGTTTCTTCTCTTCGGCCTTGCAATTCAATACAGACTGACTTTCTGTGGGCCCTTTGCTAACACCACACTCAGTATAGGCTTTGACTTGATGAAGAACTCCTACTTCAAATTGCATTCAAGTACTAGACAGAAGTATTCACCTGTTTCGACAAAGCGAAAAGTCGCACGGTAACTTTTCACGAATTCCTTTCACCGTTTCCCACGATTGCTTTCTAGTAAATATTTGGTTAGGTCCCTTCTCACCTCATTTTTCTGTACAGTATGTATTATACGTAGTACAGGCGGTGAATCGATCTTCGTACTCCGCGTGGAGACGCCAGCCCAAAGTCGTCGGCGTCCCTCTCGATGGGGTGTTGCACAATGACTACAATTAGTGGTAGAAGTAGAGAATTTGTCAAGGAGGTTTTGAATAAGCATCTCGAGTCGGCTAACAAAGAGCTTACTCGACAGATGGGTCGGAAAGACCAAGGGAAAGAGAAGTTGAGGGAAGCTTGAGAGGTATTAGCCGACGAGAAAGAAAGCGGAGCTGATGTATTGACGGAAGAGAAGGCCAAGTCAGATCGATTACACAAATAAGTTACTAAACTTGAGCCTCGTAAAAAGTCACCCGAATAGAAGAAGACAGATTGGTTGGGAGAGAAGATTGTATTCGAGAAGTAGGTTGTAGAGCTGATCATCGCACGCGACGGCGAGAAGACGAAAAAAGGAGCTTTTGAGATATATCAATCTGCCTTGGACAAGGATGAACTTGACGAACAGATCCAAGGGCTCAACACTAACGTCGAATGTCTGAAGATGAAGACCGAACCCAATCAAAGGGACACCGACGAAAACATCGGTGATTTGGAGACACAGGTAAAGCTCGTCGGTAAAGCCTCGAAAGATATTACGACACAGGACAGCAGCCTGAAAATGTTGTGCATAAAAGGGCAGTTCTCGAGGGTCATCAGGGATAGTAGCAGCTGTTTTTGGAGCAGGCAAATGTACAGCTGAGGCATTGGGTTGAGATCGCTAGGCCACAGTCCGCGACAAATGTAGGCCCTAGCGCACTAGGAGTCGGAGTAGGAGGTCCAGCAGCACTTGAAGGATCATTTGGCCCCTTCGACGAGGAAAATTCGCCCTCTAGATACTGAATAAGTGAGTAGCACAAGCCTCAAGCTTACCTGGTAGCAGGCGTAGGCTCAAGCTTGCGTGGCGACAGGTGCAGCTAAGTTGTAGACAGGACGGAACAGGAATTATGATTTTCACTACAGTTCGTTGAAGCCAGTTGATATATAATGCTCCGTCCTTGGACTAGCCCCCAGCTTTGTTCGCACTACTAAGATTTCTCTCGATACCTCGCTGACTTTGTATGGCTGACTTTCCAAGCTCGTAACTTTGTCTTGCTACGGTATGAGCCCATCCAGTTTCGCCCCAATTGCAGTAAACTCAGTCCAGGTAAAACGCATCAGTGATGGATTAGGCTAGATATGGATGAGCATCTTATCACGCAGCCAAAGCTTTCCGAGGTTCAACAACTAGGTGTCCAGGACATCCAACTAGGTATATTGAGCTTGCGCTGCTTTGAACTTGTAAAGAGATCAAATCCGGATTACGTTGCTCATCTCGACCTCCACAGCTTGGGCGTCCGTGAAATCTTAACGAAGACCTGAATGCCAAACGCCTCTTCAGCTCGAAGCCAACAGTGCCAACTTTCTATCAGTCATTTTTGTTTTGAGATATCCGAAATTTTTGCAATCTATGTTCAAAGATAGCAGCATGCAGTACAAGAGCGCAGTAGAAGAGCCACTAATAAAAGTATCTGAAGGCTGCAATGAACGCAAGCGGAGATAATCAAAGTGTATACATATCAAACGTAACTTTCCGCTCATGTTTCTGAAGGCTTCTTATGGGAGGAAATCTTGTCGCTGTGACACCGCGAGGAACTACTTCTGCCAGGGCCGGAAGAGGATCTAGTCACCACAGTATTCGACGCCGCAGCGGTTTTCAACTTTTTAGATCGCTGCTCTCCGTCACCATCATCACCAATATCCTCTACCACGTATGGCTCAAACTCGGCTTCCGGGTGTGTAGATCTGAAACGCGTTGCTTTTCTCTCTGCCTCTGCGTCTGAAGCAGCATCGGCCTCAGAAAAAACGGTCCTTGACCGCTTTCTTGTCCAGACTATGCTGTTCTTTCCTCTCGATTGCCCGGACGGAGCTTTGTTACTGTAAAGCCATGTCTTCGCAGTATTGTAAAAGGAATCTAGCGGAATTGATACTGTAGGCGGAACAAATTCGCTATTGTGCTGACGCGCTTGCTCAAGTACATCATCGGGGACGAAATCAGAGAGGCTAAGGTCCAATTTTTCGTAGCTGTCGGGAGGTCTTTCTGAGTAGATTAGATGGTCGCAACTGAATTCGCCCAGGTGCTTCCCTTCTGCATCCTGCGGTGCTGAGACGTGATAATAGTCGAGGGTAACCAAGCGTGGTCTTCCCTCATCGTCTGGGTCCTTGCCAAAAACATAGATAACAGTCTGTATTGTCCCACCAGAGCCCTTGTCGAAATATTCTTCCTTTTTGACAACGGCAGCCTGCTCCGATTCAGAGACAGCTATCTCAAGTATAAATACTGTCTTCCCGTCGAACCCGTAGGAGGCGTCGGGGTTCTTTTGGGGCTTGATAATCGATCGACCTTCGTCCTTGGCCACGGATTTGGAGTGCGGAGATGGGGAGTGCTCAACAGGGAAGGATCGAACCTGGTCAATTCGCAGAGCAAGCTGCTTGAGAACTTCGTCTGCGCTCTGCTGCCATTTCCGGATGATCTCATCGATAACACCTGCCACCCCCGACAAGATAGACTCGTGGACTTTACCAGGCATACGAAGTACAACTGTTTGCCCGTCGTAGTCGTAGCGGACTTTGTTTATGAAGAAAGCCCAAAGAAGGTCGTTCTGACGAAGCGCATGCTGTGCCTTGTAGAAATCTTCGGGAGAGATTGTAAAGACACAATCGGCGGGCGCGAGCGTGCCTTGAGACGAGTATTTGGAGATGAGTGCGATGAATCGATCGGTGGATGTTTCCTTCTCCTGCTGGTCCCGCTCGTCCTCTGAATTGTTGTTTGAGAGATGTGACTCCGAGTTGCTGTCCGGTGGGGTTGCGACCGAGGTGATAGGGACGAGGGAATCGCGTGCGGGCTCAGGTTCGGACTTCTTGGAGGCTGATGGCGGCGGCGAGATGGTAGGAGGAGGTCCTGGCGAGTGCATAATGGTGTAGTGCGGTATGGGTGGATAGTGTCGATGATTCTCCCGATGGATTTGTTGATTGATGCGGCAGAATGCGGACTGCCGAATACGGAAAGGTGAATGCCTGAGGCAGAACCTTGGCCCCCGACGCTTTCATCATCACGATTCTGGGCAGGGGACCGCTGCTTTGAGTCTGTGTGCGTAATTCTGAGTCGCGACAGTAAAATCAGATATTCCAGAATGCTCACGTGACACCACAACCCGACGATCGATAATGTCAACTTACACAGTACTACTGGCTCCTGGCGAAATACGCTGCTCCCCCTCCTCCGGCATACAATACTGTACAACCACCTCGTCCCTCTCTGGCATCCAACACTGTATATTCACCTCCTCCCGCGCCCTCGCCCCAGTATCAACTGCAACATGCCTCCTTTCTCACACTTCACTCGACGACCTTCACGAGCCAGATGCATCGTGAACTTGGTCGAACAACAAGAGATATACTGTGACGGCAATACAATTCAGTCTTGACGAGCCGGAACGACGCGTAATATCAGGACCTATGCCCGTCTTCATTTTATGGAACACACATTGAGACATGACAAACGGATGCGCATTCACACGAATTTGGACAATGCCAACCACGCTTCCCACACCATTCATCTCCTCTTGCCGTATGCTGTAGCGTTCCAATCACCCACACGACATCTAGGTTCCATTCCCTCCGTTCGAGAAACACGTCTCTATCCTAACACTACGCAGTGAATAACCCTCCACCTGTATCAACTATCCATGGCCTTGCCCTACAGGGTGCACAGAGATCGCAGAATGAACCCAGAAGAATACGAAAACGACTCTATCTACCAAGAAGGCGGAGAGGAAGAGGAGGACGTCAGTGAAGATGAAGAGGAGGATGCTGATGAAGACGAGGAGGAGGATGTTCATGAAGACGAAGAGGAGGATGTTGATGAAGACGAAGAGGAGGATGTTGATGGAGATGGAGAGAACGACGTTGTGGCATCGCAGTCAACACGATCATCGGGATCCCCTGTTGGAGAGGAAGAGCAGCAGGACAATAATCATTTCTCTCGTCATGTAGAGACAACTCCTGAGGACAACGAAGAAGATCAAGATGACGGGGTGCAATGGCTGGGATCCCGGCCCCTTCTTAGTTCCACTCAAGTACGATCAGAATCTCATGAAGTCATGTCGTCGAGACAGAAGCATCAAAGGCATTCGCTACACTCCACCCCTCAATCTGCCCAGCAGCATAGGTTTCTGTCTCCCCCACGAGCCGATGCTCTAGATCCCAATCACGCCGGAGATCAGGACCGCACAGAGAACAGCCCACCCGAGCGACACCTTTCCTGGACGCTACTAGTCACTCGGGTCTGGAACGAGACTATAGCACTCTTCTGGAAGATTGCCAATGCTATTCTATACTGCTTGCAAGCTACTTTTGGCTCTGTCACTCGGACTAAGATCTTCACAGCCTTATTCACGGTCTCGATAGCCTCCCTTGCTGTCCTCTTCGCGTCCTGCTCATCGCTGGTTGGTATCAACACCTTCTCCGACTTACCTCTCCCTGCCCGCCGATACCTCCTATTCCAATGTGATCTCCCCCAGTCTTCGTCCTCTCGTCGGTCTACCTTTCGCTACAACCAGACTCGAGTCAAGAATCTCGCAGACGAGCTTCAACTCATTGTTCGCAATACGGCTACCTGTTTTGAAACAGCAGGCCAAAGCAAGCTACACCTCCTGTTCGGTACCCAACCCTGGCGCTGTGCAAGCCTATACGAGGAGTACCGAGAGAAACGCGATGCGACACTCGATCTCAACGTTCTTGAGGCTCAAGACAAACATATGCTTCGGGAACAATTCATGAATTGTCTCAACTCCGTACACCTGGTCTACCTGAATGAGGTGAAGCATGCGCAGGGACAGAGATTTCCATGGTGGCCTGTCATGGATACCAATTATGCTTCCAAAAAAGTTGTCACTGCTGAGAAGGTGAAAGCGTATACTGTGAGATGGGAAACATACCAGAAAACTTGGTGGCACTCAAAGGCCACCAGCAATATATTGATGACACTTCCTTCTTGTTTTGCGAAGGCTGAGAAGGAGCTTGAGGATTGGAAGTTGCCGTACCTGGAGCTTTCCCGTGATTTAAAATCGTGGTAGTGGTGGGCGATGGCGACTTGGTGCTGCAGATTGGGAGACGGATGGGGTCACAATCTTACCGCTGCGAATAAGGCTTGGTGGTTTGGATAAAGTGAGATAAGTTGCTGTGCCTAGTTTCGAGTTGATAAGGTGTTCCATTGCTGCTCAGGTTAAGGATTCTGGAAGAAATTAGACTGGGTTTTTACATGTGGGTTCGATTTGTGGGCTCGTGGATTATTATACCGTGTCTAGCTAAATGTATTGAAATGGGCATTTCACAAATTATAGTTTATTTTCCAAATGGTAATACACGCCTCATGGACAATGTTGCCGACTAACAGCTTCGCTATCGCTTAGGACGGAAGCATTTTTTCATTGTAGAAATTCTCTGGGTTGGAAGCAATAGCGAATAGATCCTGGTGGCTTTTAGGAATGTGTGTGGTTCTCCCACGATCGGAAGCCAGGACTTTATAGGAATGCGACCAAACGCCTTACAATTGTCGGATAAGCTGAACTGGTGACTTGGGCCGTTACAGTATGGAACATTGGGAGCGAAAAGAAATTACTTCTACTATGCTTCGATTTCAAATCAACAGACTCGTCCATATGTTTAATAATCCATGCGTACACGTAGGATGTGGACGATATCCAAGCCTTCGTTATACATACGAAAACGATGGTTGAAAGATTCAGTACAGTGCTGGTTGTGATCTTTGGGTTGATAGTTTAGTTGGATCACTTTCAAACAAGAAGAAGGGAAAGGGTCCTTGCGAAACAATCTTTTAATTCTATTTGTGGGTTTCTCACCAGCTTCCTTACTTTTGCATTTCGATGCGTGAGTTTGTAAAACGATTGCGAGTTATATCAAGTTGATGTCTTCACTTGACAACGAAAGGAAGAGAGCGAGAGAGAAAGGGTAGACGGTTTGTAATTACCAAGAGACCTAATTAACCCACGATGAAGTTCCGAAGCTTTCTCATTGAAAAAAATAACCTGCACTGGTCTGTAAGGGTGGGGTCTAGCTAAGGAGTACCCTACTTGAGGTTGACATACCTTTCCCGATCGGGGTACTAGTAATTGTATAGACTACCCGTGACAAGCTTTCTCCAATATAGTTGTCAATACGAGCTCTCTACAAGTAGATTGGCTATAGGTCTTCCTATTGGAAAAGATTTCGAAAGTTTCACTTTCCAAAATATTCATCAACAATAATTCTTTATTTTCGAGAGAAACTCAACCTCAAGATAAATTAACTTTTTTTCAAATTCCGTTTGAAGCTATTCGTTCTGGAATTTGTTCACCGATTCGCAGATTCTCTCTAGTTCGTTGAGTTAGAACATATCTTTTTATTGTCGTGGAAGCGAGGGCGATGGGAGAGTTTGGTTTGTGACGTTCAACATGTATTTGAGTCGCCTGTGAGTACCAAGGGGAAACATGTGATGAGATGCAGTATCATGACCTGGAGGGCAGAGTTGGTATCAGTATTGATTTGATTCACAGTATAGAAAGGGAAGTTTCGAGAGCAGTAGTGGGCGGAGACTGAAGAATGGTGATATATCACTATGGTCGAAATTCGAATGGTTTACCACGACCTTAGGAAACCGTAAGAATTGCTTGCGCAGTCTTCTCTTTGTAATTTTTAATACAGACAGGATCAATATGCAATGCCTTTGTTCGTTGCCAACCTGACCAAACAATGGTTGAAGACGGAAAACGTCCAGTTCTCAGCAATTTTAGAATACACGATCCCGTCCTGACAACAAGAACTAACTCGATAGCAAGACCGACCCATCCAGCCCAACGGTGCCATAATGATGTCTAGAAGCACCGTCCGCCCTCCTGTCCTCATCTCCCTTCTAGTGCAGGCTTGAGTCTTGGAAGCCACTTGTTCAGCACCTTGTTGAAGACGTACAGCCAGAAGACTGCGAACGCCATTGCACACAGCGAATGAAACCTTGTCCAAATTGGACGCGTTCGGCCTTGACAATAAAAAGATACCTCGACTGTTATCGTGCCGAAACTTACAGGCCTGAGAACCAAGAGATACACTAAAGTCATATAACTTGATTCACGACGCGCACGTTGCAATTCGCACATGAGTTCGGGATTGTCGAAGTTGCAAAAGATTGACCAGGAAAGACTCCAGGCGACAATGATGAAGACGAAGTATGAGATGGCGAGAACCACGAGAAAGATATACCTTTGCAGTTGGTGAAGACGTTCTGGCAGTTGTGACCTGTTCTTAGACGGTGGGATTGGGTCGATTCCAAATTCTCGGATGGGAGCTTCTGTAAGAAAGGGTCGAGGGAGTTCTGGATCTTGTAGTACTCGTGTCTGATTAATCCTAAGTTGCTGGAAAGGAATGGATGGCGACGAAGGCCTAGTATCGTCCTTATCGGACTTGGAGACTATCGATGAAATAAATGTCTTGGGCGAGAATCGGTCGTGGCCCTCATTTCTGTCTTCCAACCTAGGTGGGAGAGAGCTTGCCCTTCCAGACGGCTTTAGCTTGGCTTCGTCCACCAAGGCCGACAATTGCGTTGCTCGGTCTGTCTTTCTATATTGCCTCAAATCCTTCACGTCTTCCTGAAGAGACTCAAGCTCTTCTTTCAGACCTGCATTTGTCTTCTGCGAGATACGGATAATCTGATTAGCGGTGTCAAGGCCCTCTTCCGCCCTTGCAGTAGTATCTGTAGCATCTTTGAGCAGTTCTGTCCACTCGTCGACATCATTAGTCGCATCGAGTCTGGTTTGGGCACATTCCTTTTCAAGCTCAGCCGTCTTAGCTTTGTACTTTGCGATAACGTCGTTGAGATTTGTGAGGTTCTGCTGAAGCTCTGTGATCTGCTCTTCCAAGCCCTGGATTCTGGTCAGGTACTCATGTTCGTATTTGCGAAGTTCCTCGTTGTGGGCGTTCGCTTTGTGTTCAGACGATATCCTGGACGCAAGCTCATGTTTGACTTTCTCCAGCTCGGGCAGATATATGTCGCGTACATTCGCAGCGATCAACTCTGCGAACCCGGCCCTTTCCTCCCATGCGAGGTCGAGTTCCTGTTCTGTCCGTGTACGAGTACCGATACCGGTGATGGAGTAACTGAATCGTACTGATGACAAAGCATCGGCAGCCAAACCTGTCACCGAGGAACCTGTCACTGAGGAATCTGTCTCCGAGGAAGTCTCCATTGTAGCCAAGGTCAGTGTGGATGGAAGTGTGCATCTGCTGCACCACGCCTTTGACCATGAATACTGAATAGTATGGTGCTACACCACGCCTTTGATCGTTAATAGCATGGGCGTTTGCTCATGGGGCACAAAGCAGGACATGATGAGAGGTGGTTGTCTTGCTTTCGTTTTGCTTTTCACCGTGTCTCGCGTTGGCGCCCATGTCGCCCGCCGTGTTGGACTATGTGTTGGACTATGTGTTGGACTATGTGTTGGACTTTGGCGACTACGGAGCAGAGGTCAATCTAGCCATAGAGTCGCGTCTTCATTCCTGCTTTGGTGATGGTGAGTTTGATGATTTTCGACGAGGGTGAAGACGAGTGGCGGCTTTTGTTGGAGTTGCCAATAGAATATTCTACTCGTACTTTCCAAATGCTCAAAACTGCGGCCCCAGACTCAATTCTACATACACTCCAAGGGCTTTCGAAAAACCAAACACCACAGTGTCTGTATGAATTAGTCCGCCTTGGNGGGGGGGGGGGGGGGCGGTGATCGAGCGGGGAAGTAGCTCCGTAGCGCTTAGGATAGGCGGGTGAAAGGGGGAGGGGGAGGAAGAAGTAATGTTTGCTTTCTTTCGCCACCACTGCACTTGCACTTGCACTTGCACTCTATTCTTCGCGCGGGGGCGTGTTGGTTGGTGGATTGGTCTGGTCGGTTTTCATTCCGGCTTTTTGATGGCTTCTGGGTTTCTGTTGATGACTGGAATGCCGCTCGTCGTCGTCGAATGACGATAAGAGGAATGTGGCGACGTGGCGTTGGAAAGAGGCGTTGGGAAGAGCCAGGCAGCCAGGCAGCCAGGCAGCCAGGCAAGCAGGCAAGCAGGCAAAGGAACGGAATGATGGAATGGAACGGAGATGAACTTCGAGTGCACTTTCTACATGATTCCCGCCAGACAACCAGCATCGCACTTTCATCACCCAAAAGACAGAACAAGCCAACGCCCCCGCTATGCAAAATCCTTCACCATCTTCTCAATAACACCTCAGCTGGTCCGCCGTCGAGACACTGACAATCAGCAATCTTTCCACCCGTCCTTGTCCCACTGAGCAATGTTGGACACTTGTCCACGATTTCCATCTCGGAGCATTGAAACAGAATCGACCACATTCGTTCCAGAGTGTACCCGAACTGAGGCGCACTCATTGAGTCTTTTCGAGCGCGTAGGTACAGTTCTTGATGTGCCCAGCTGGTCGGGTCAACAAGAGCTTCGCGAAGGTCTTTGTAGATGCTGAGATCCAGTCCGCGAATGCGCTCGGAAGAAACGATGAATTGTCCCTTATTGGACAGTAGCGCGCTCGAGCAACTACTGTTGTACACGGATTGATACACCTTTGAGATATCGTCATGCCAGCCATGCCGGTCCCAGCAGTCACCGCAATCACATACCTCCGAAAACCCGAGGTTGAGCATTCCAGTTCTTGGGACGAAGTAATGCTTGATCTTTCTCTTCAGCTCCCAGGAGTTGTGTACATGAGCTTGCAGGAATAAGGTGTGCCGGGCAAGATCGTCATGTCTGGTGACAATATGGTTCAGGTAGGCTTCTCCTTCTCGACCAATGTTTGGAAGCTTGATGAGCTCTGTGGCACCGGTTTGGTGCTTGAGAGCTTCGACAGCTCCATCTCCCTGATTCTCTCCCTTGTAGTAGATCAACATTCTGGTGGTCTTGTTCGCGATGTTGGGCAGACTTCGAATCTCCGAGATCATGGAAGCGGTGGATGCTGGATCTTCATCGTACATATTCAGGACGATATCGAGGTCGATTTCAGGTTGGTAGGCCAGATCCAAGGTGGGAATGTGTATGCTCTGAATGGACGCTCGTTCGTCTAAACCGAAATTCAAGTACGAGAAAATACACCATATGCCAAACGCAAAAGCCATGTGAGCTGCACCCGGAAGCGTAGATGCTGTCCAGGCCTTCCAACCTCGCACCAGAGATCTTTTGAGGCTGCTCGAGGACCGCTGATTGCTTTCTGTCGATCGTGTTTCGACATCGGAGGTGGACTTGACTCGAAGGTATGTATAACTTTGCCCATCGATACCAAAACCCTCTGTGTCGACCTTTTCTTCCATGCTGGAAGGAGCAGGTGAATCCCACCCACGGACGAAAGATAGGACGAAGGCAGAGACAAATACAGCTATTTGCCAACATGACGAGTAACTCATTCGCTCTGCCCACAATCGGTATGAGCTGGCCAACCCTGCGAACCCGAAGAGTGTCGGCGTCAAAGTTGGATATAAGCTGGGTTGTTGGTATAGCCGTCGTATCGTCATGGACCCGAGATTGAGACAGCCAAAGACCAGGATTAGGTTCAGGACAATATGGAGAGGTCCGACTCGGAAGAAACTCTCCACTGCACTGAGCGTATTTTCGATCACCAAGGCCCATGCCATTGTGGCCACGATTGCGATTGAGACCAGTATCCGGACCATGGCATTCCAAGCAATCGTTCCTGTGACATCCTCGTGAGAACCGTCGGTTCGTAAGGCCTTGAGGAAGAGTGTTTTCCCCACTGCCGCCAGACCGAGAGCGAAAAGCCCGAACAACAATCCATTGATCGTTAACCTATATTCGTCGTATAGGACAACAAGGAGCGCAAATGAAATGATGATGGTACTGTAGATTCGTTCCACTCGTCGTGCTCTCGAGGTGAGAATTTGAGCTACGATATTTTCTGCGAGCAGAGTGAGGCTCTAGGAAAGGATGAGTGTCCCCAACAACAAGGGGACCTGTCTTTAAGGACTCTCTTACCATCAGCATAGCCAGCGTGGCAACATGGTTAAGATGGATGATTGACTGTGCGAACATAGGCAATGACAATGCCAAAGCGACTAGCGATATCCATAATGTCCTCGACCGTGCTACCACAAGAGGTGGTGATATAAAATAAGGAGCGCTGGGGTAATCTGGACTGCATAGGGTGAAGAGGAAAACAGAGGTAAGCTGGAGGAGTAATAGATGTAAGGCTGGGGCTCGGTTAGCGTCTTCCTCTTAATGGCTGAGTGATGAAAAGGCGTACGGTGGTCTGGAGTTTAGGTCAGTAAATTTGCGATTATAATGGGCAGAGGAAACCCACAACAACCTCTATCCACTTGTATGTAGTGGGTATCCAGGAGTGAGATAGATGCTAAGGCTGCTTGTAGCCTGTGGTCATGTTGTTAGCATTTCAAGACAGGCGATGGGCTCCAGACCTACATTGACCCGACTGAGATAGTCGAGGACATGGTGTCGTGAGTGTGGTGAGAGGTACGGACATGGTGGCTCTTATTACTCGCAGCGTTCTGTGTTAATCTTCACAGCAAGACAAAGCCCGGCGCCACCTTGTCGATGGAATGCTCTCTTATTCTTCAGCCTAGAGGGAGCTGCAGGATGCAAGGATCGCACTTCGTTAAGCCGCCGTTGGGGCTGAAATAATTGAGGACAAGACAAATTCCTTCCGCGTATTCTTTGTGATTCAAATTTCCCATTCATTCGATGCTTTATGGACCGTATCAAGATCATCGTGGATAATCGTCGTGTCGTACGGTATAGACCTTCAAACATCCATCCACACTATTGGGATCCAGGGTAATTCGAGAGACTCGATTCAAGCTCAGTCGAGATGAATATTCTCTCCATCACTGCTTCTTAACATCCAAGTCCGATGTTTTTCTAGTGTACTATAACGTGACGAACAATGATTGTTGGTGGAGCGTAGCACGGACACGGACTTCCCTTTTTGGGAAACAAAGCCTACCGCTATGGACCCCTATCCAGCGATGAAGATCCAGAGTTCGACGTTCATCCATCAAGACACTTCAAAAATCAATCACACGTGTCTCCCCTTGCTGTTCGTGCAACCCACCCTTCCTTCTGAGGTCAAGCAGGTAGCATCGGAAACAGACATTATACCGTTGTACGTGTGTCGTGTTCTTACCTTGTTATGCACCTTGTCTGACTCTAGCATGCTGTACAGCAGGAAAAAGAAGAGGAAGAAAAGTCTCCGAGGAGAGAACTGTGTGAGAGTGATACGATTGCGCTGTCAGGTGTTCCACGAGGGGCTGTGGGAAGTGGCGCAAGTGAGAAATCTGTGAGAAGTAAGAGAAGGGCTTCGATGATCTGGATATCTTTGGGGATTGATTTGCTCGCTAGAGCTGGGCTGTTGGGTTTTGGGTTGGCTTCGATCAGAATAAGTATGCAGAGATCAGAAAGAGAGTATGTCTGAGTGTCCGATGTGGCTGGCTGGATGCAACAGTTGGTCTTGCTTATGTGTCTGTCCCACATTATTCAGGATTTGGTAGGATTGTTTCTCTGCTGCAATCAGACAACACGAGGCTAGTCTATGCGGTGCCCTCTCTACATCCTGTCAACTGGTCTCTAAGCCTCCCTGTGACACCTCGAAGGACTCTGGATTTGTTAGGTTATCTCGCGAATCCTCGTTATCTTCTTTGCGCTGACATGCAATAATATGGAAAATAATGATGCTAACGACATTTGGAGCTGCGCAACAAAGTAGACCAGTACACCGTTGCATCCTCCAAGATTCTCTTGGCTTATACCGGCTTCACACCGCCAAACGTAGCCATCTTTCCACGTGGTCTTTATGATGGCTTCAGCCTTTTACACACTTGCTCGCAGACGAGGAGTGATTTCCTCAGAGTCTACTACGGAACTACCAATTTGGCGATTCGAAGTAAACACACCGCCGAACGTAGCTGTCTATCCACGAGATCTTTATAATAGCTTCAGCCTTCTACACGCTTGCTCGCAGACGAGGAGTGATTTCTTCAGAGTCTCCTACGGAACTACCAATTTGGCGATTCGAAGCAACCACATCTTCCTCTTCGGATTCCTTCTCGAGATGACGAGGACCCCGTCGTCTCGCGGGCTTTTGATCAACATTTCTCGACATGGCGAGTCGTTACACTACGAGGGAGGATACAGCCCCCTACATGCGTTGCAATTTCAATACCTGCATCCCAAGACCAGATGAAAGCAGAGATAAAGACCTTGGTCGGAACGTCGTCTCCGGACTCTTGTGCACTGTTGTCACGGAGGTTGCCATCACCAACGGGGATACGAGGAGCATGGAGTGATGGAACTTCGTGCTGGAAAAGTGGAAACGGCGATTGTTGTGAAGAATTGGAAACCAGGATGCACTAGGCTGACAAGGCTTTGTGGGGTGCATTAGTGGACCTCGCTCTTGGTGGCACAGTTCCGCCATTTCTTGTCCAATGCAAGATGGCTTATTACTGGGTATTGTGCATTGGCAAAGCGGATGGTCCCTCCTTCCGAGGCGGACAGGCTAGATCCGTTCCCACTACATCGACGCTACCCTATTCTCATGCCCTCTACCTAGGTGTTGACCAATGGGCTCTACCTAGGTACTCCTAGGTACTCCTGGGTACTCCTAGGTACTCTCTAAAGGCTCTGGCTTTCAAATCAGTGCCCATTGTCTCGAGTCAATGTGGATTTGAGTGCATACGCATTCAAGGAGAAGCGGGACAACTGGTGTACGTACATCCCAACAGGCTTTGGATCCTACCAATATACCGGTACCTGCCCTCACCTCTCCTTCACCATCAGCCATTCCGAAGTACCCCCTCGGGGATAGCGGGAATATGCCAGTCTATACCATTTCGAAGAAGCTCAAACTCAAAGCCGTGCTAGTCTGCCTCCGATAGGCTTTCTCTGTTCCCAAATCTTGTACCGAGTATTGCTGCGGGGAAGTGTTTGCTGATCGAGTGGAGTTTGTTGGAAAATTTAGATCCGAAACGTGCCTCGAGACGGGCCACAAGGCTCAACCCCAGGTACTTGTTTTGTCCGCAATAATGTGGTCGCCTTCTCTGCCAATCTTTCACGAATCACACCACGAAGTAGCTCATGAACTATGTGATCTTCAGGACTCTGCAGATGAAGTGCCTCGAAACGTACCACACGGCATATCCACGCCGAGAAACGCCGTTCGCCTCCGCATCCACAGTAGTATCTGGTTCGCATGGCAGACAGGATATCTCGCTCATGATTGTAATTTGCACCATTGAGCTGCAGTATATATTCCTCTTGATTCGAGACATGGCTTTGCGATCTCTCCAACATCTTCTTCATCATCTAGCAATTCCAATTCCTGAACGGCATTTTTCATCTTCAAAATGACTCCATCACTTCTCCAAGATTCATTTCAGCCTGAAGCTGTAGCAGTGACTATTCCTTCCAATGAGAATGGCCATCCACCTCAACAGATTCTGGATGGTCCAGGATTGCCAGTCCTACCATCCGCCGAACCACAGATGCCATATCTCAGTACCGAACCTTCACCAAATCAATCATGGGCAATCACTCTCAAAAACAAAATCATTGCCATAACCGGCGCAAACCGAGGAATTGGTCTCGGAGTAGCCCAAGTCTGTCTCGAAAATGCTGCGAGCAAAGTCTATTCTCTTGATCTCATGGAACCCAGCGAGGATTTCAACCTTTTAGCAAAGAAACACCGAAACTTCCAATGGATCCAAACCGACGTGACCAGCGACGCTTCCATCGAAGCAGCCTTGGACAAAATCATCGACACCGAAGGGAGATTAGACGGATTGGTAGCAAACGCGGGAATGACAAAACACCAACCCGCCCTCAATTTCTCACGAGAAGAAGTCCTCAAGCTCTTCAATCTGAATGTTTTTGGTGCTTTTGCTTGCGCTCAAATTGCAGCTCGCAAATTCATAAAATTAGGTATAAAGGGTAGCATCGTCTTCACAGCATCAATGACATCGTACCGCCCCAACCGCGCCGCACCTTCTGCGCCGTACGGCGGGACAAAGGGTGCTCTGAGGAACATGACGCATACGCTCGCCATGGAGTGGGCGAAACATGGGATTCGAGTCAACTCGATCAGTCCCGGGTTTGTGAGGACGGCCATGACTTATTATGTCGAGAAAGCTCAGGTTAGTCCATGCTGTGTATACCGAGTGCGATATTATGCTAATACCTGGGAAAAATAAGGACTGGAATCTGAAGATGGAGTATTATGGGGGGATGCCTCGTTTGGCGATGCCTCAGGAGCTTGGCGGTGCTTATGTTTACCTTTTGTCGGACACGGCGAGTTATACGACTGGTATTGATATTCCGATTGCGGGCATTGTTGGTGCTTGGTAGAGCTTGGTATCTTAGCATTTTTTAGTCCGTATGTGCTGTTCGAGTACCCATGAATTCGAAAATATTACTAGAAACGTGTCGCCGTTAGTCTGCCGTTGCCTTGCTTGTTGGAGTTGTCCAAAGTAATAGCAGCTGTTGTGAATGGGAGGCTTCTGTGGTAATGGGGAGACTGAGGCTCAGCCGGTCTTTATATAGCAACGCTAAGACAAGTCTAACATAGTGGTGGCTGAAGCTCCTTGCTTGTCATCTCTTTGGGTTATACCTGATAATTGCTTTTTCCAACTCGTGGAGTCTCAATTGGTGTAGGCAAGGGCACCCCTACAGCCCCTTTCAAGTGATAGACATCCTCTTCCCTACTAGACTTAACGACGCTCTGTACTCGGCACTCCTCACCTCATCAACAACTCACCCAACCACTGACAGACGACTCAACACTGTATCACGAAGCCGAACCTTTCCATAGCCATACTACCCCCTCGGAATTCTACTTGCAACCACTTGTGCTATATCTCCAACATGGACTCCATCATACGCAATTCGGCGCCTCAAGACCCCCTAAGCCTTGAGGTTCCGCGTCCTTCAACACCAAATCGCTCCCGTACTCCCTCTCCATCTCGCGATGGCCACACCCTATACTTTGCCTACGGCTCCAACCTCTGGCGAAATCAGATGCAACAGCGATGCCCAAATGCTCATTATCTCGGACTCGGCCGCCTCCGTCACTGGCGCTGGCAGATCAACACCCTTGGATACGCCAACATTGTCGAAGCACCAGCTGCACCATACTCGCCTGCCACAGCTGCATGGCTGGGACCTTTCTTCGGCACTGACGATCTGCGAGAAGACAACGACCGTGTCTACGGTATGGTCTGGCGTCTTGGCCCAGGTGATGAAGAGAAGCTCGATGGCTATGAAGACCTAGGGACAACATACGAGAAGGAATCTGCATTCGTTGAGTTTTGGGGCAAGCGGGAAGGCGAAAATGGAGAGCGTATCAAGCCTGATCTTGCTCGAAGAAAGCCACAGCGCATCAATGTCATCATCTACGCCAATCGAAACATCGTCCAAAACATCGAGGGAAAGCCGTCGGGTACATATCGATACAAGCTGAACATGGGTATCAAGGATGCACTCGAAGAAGGCTTCCCACAGAAGTACATTGACGAATATCTTCGCCCGTTTGTGGCCGTCGTTGATGAACAGAAGGCTCTCACAACGGCAATCGAAGATGCTGTGAGAGCAGGCATTGACGTGTCGGCTGTCCTTAAACAAGCAGAGACAAAACTGGCTGAGAGCGGTATCAGGCAAGAGAAGGAGCTCATGGCTCGTCAAGAGTCGCTGGGCGAATATTTACACGAGGTTGTTACGGAGGCAAACAACACCAGCGAGCAACCAGCCATCGAGTTGCCATCTCGAGGACGCACTTTGAACTCTGTGCTCTAGACGGAGAGGGCTTTGGCATATACTACATTTTTTTTTTTGCTGAGGCTAAATGACGACGACGTCGAGATTGTCAGGGGTACTGGTCAGGGGTACTGGTGTCCATGAAATTGAAATCGGTGTGCATGATGGGCCAGGGCACAGGATACTGTCACAAATTCATGACTGCAACGGTGTAGCCATTCACTCTCTACTCCGGGATATTTGCTTTAGGGCGTGGCGTTCGGATGGGATGGCATATATGAGATACAACGGTTCACTCGAGCGACCACGGTCGACTCTAGAAGTCTGATCGTCCTCATATCGAGAAGAAGCCTGAAGGCTTATGATAGCTTTTGGCCTCCGCGTTCTGTTGGACTTTGTAACATCTACCTGCTTTGAGACGGTTTCTCGTGACGCAGATGTCGAGCGAATCAGGAACTTGCCTCAACATTACACACTATTCACGGTATTATCTTTTTATCTTACGCTTCCTCTCTGAACACACTTCCAGCTGACGGCCTATGCATTCTCCAGCTCCTCTCTAACCACCACCGCGTCTTGCTCACCACCAACCATGCTATAACATCCATTACTATTCTGCCACATTTTGAAAATCACAAAACCATCAAATCCCACGCCCACTAAAACCAAGCAAGTCTCAGCGAATGCGGCCCGTACCAAAAAAAAGCACCCCCAAATGACAAGAACTATCTAATATCATTATACTGACCTTGTCTCAAATCCTGAAATTTAAAGCAGCCCTTGGAATGACCATGATCCCACGCTCCCCTCTCCTTCAACAATCCAGCCTCTTCCGCTTCCGTCGTTGTCGCGATGGTTAGACACACATTCCGTTTCCTCTCGCCCTTGACTGCAATCTCTATAATAGCCGAATGGGTTTTCGTGTCAAAGGGGATAACACCTGAATCTGCTTCTCCACCCTCTCCGTCCGTTTCTTCCCCATTTGACAGTATATCCGCGGCGATGACCTGCTGTGCCGCTCTCCTGATGTCTCCGGCGCCTTTGAAGACGGCATTTATCTTGGCGAGGAAAAATCTAAGGTCGCGTAGTGTCTCTATTGATTTGGCGATGTCGAGGAGCCACTCTGCAACACAGATGTTGACGCCTTCGTCCCTCATGTAATTATTTATATTGCTATCGCATAGGATTAAACATTTCAGTCTCATTCCGGTACCTTCGATTGCCCCCATCATTCGTCCCCAACTAAACGGATCGCTCCAGATCGCTAGATTCTTCACATGTTTCCTGACGGAGTTCCAGTGGGAAAAGAGAGAGGTGCTGTCGTTGGGACAAGTGGTGCGGTGAGATGTGTAGAAGATACTTGTTGCATAGGCCGTCGGTAAAGCATCGGCGTAGAACTGTTTTGAGACGAGGAGGATGGTGAGGCCGGTGTTCACGGTGTAAGATTTTGGGTCAAGGCAGAAGCGGCCGTGGATCAGGTGTTGACGGAGGTCGGAGAGGCCGTTGTTGGTGAAGACGTAGGTGTAGATTTGTTGGCGGAGTTCGAGGGGCAGGGTGAACAGGAGTGGTGTCTTTGTTGTTTTCGATGATGAGATGTTGGCTAAAGGAGGAGAGAGTGATGAAATGATGTTTCTTTTGTTCCTTGTGGCTTTGGTGACGAGAGAAGTGAGGATTGACTTCTTTTGAGGGATTGCTTCGGGTGGGTGATTGGCTTCCATGCCTGTGGCGCCTGATAAGGAGCGTTTCGACTTGGAGAAGGGTTTGTGTTTTGCCATTTCGGTCGGAACGGTTTGTTCTTTAAGTGTTTTGGTATTGATGGGGCTAATCTCCTCTCTTGGTGCTTGTTTTCATTAGCCTATGCTTCAATTCTCTGTTCAAGATTCTCGATATATTAATGATGTCTTACCTCTGTGTTTTGTGTCTAAGACAATGTTACCGAGCTTTACTACGATGGTAGGATAGCTTGGCCTCGAAAACACTGTGCATGGCCATGGGCATTCAAACCCCGCCGAAGCGTTTGCTTGAAGATCCTCTTGATGGGCTCAAAGGCTCGAAGCTCAATTCCGCTATTTCTCAACAATAATTTTGCTAAAGTTGCCAGTCACCATAAGAAAGCTGCACGACACAGCTGCCTAATTGATGGGGCACATACCTGCTGGATTTCTCCAAGTGTCTCTTCTACTCGAGACCAACGCGAGTTTCTTTCCATCTCAGAACATCGCGGGAAAACAAGGATAGAGGATCCGGATCTGAAGAATACCTGAAGAATATGAAGCAGGAGTAGTGGGATGTAGTCAGCGTGGCAGTGCTCCTGCAGGACAATTTCGCCTAACCATGACAGCGCTAGAGCCAACAAGGCTGTGCGTGACAGCCAGCAAAAGGCAGACACGGCAAACTACCATTTGCTGTGCAGAGAATCGCTGCTATTATCGAGCACTGGGAGATGCCGATCGGGAGTTTCGTGTATGTCCTGATATATTAGTCTTCATTCAGTGACATGGCAGTCAATTGCTAGAAAATAGGTTTCGAGATTCATGATTAACCACAGGTGTGATGGATCGCAAGGGCTAAGTACCGAGGTTCATAGGAAATGACCAATCCGAAATTGTTGGAGCAAGACATTTCTCCATTGGGACAGTAAGATCTGCTCAGCTAGGATGATTGGTAGCGAAATGGTATCTGCACGAGAGTCTGGTGTTGAGGGCCGGATACGCTCCAGTCACAAGAGAGGCAAGACCATAGAGGTAGCTCAAAAGGGGGGAGTCGACATGCTCGCTGTCATCGACTTTGTCGACTCGGAGGTTGTAGACAAGAACAGTTTGGAGCCCGTTGTCTTCTATCGAGAATACGGCGTGCGAGACTTCCAGGATGTATGAGAGTACAAGTCAAGGGTTCACAAGCTGTGTCGTCTGAACAGCTCCAAAATGGCATCTTTTTGTATATGTGCCCACCTCGTTGGTGCTCGCTGCTGACCGAAATATCTGCGGCAAGGTCTCCCAGAAACGAGGCTCGCTCGAACGCAGAGCCACCTATTGTGCCATAGTAGCCGTGTACAAGGGTGTAGTCGTCCCAGCGCGAGGGAATTACCTAAAACAAGGCAACCGATGGACAGGCTTGAAGCAAGAAGGTAGAGGGTGTGTGTGGTGGTGAAGGATCAGAGATGGAACTCAAAGTGGGAGATAATATATGCCAAGTGGCACGGGTGGTTCCAAATTCCGGGGGGATATATTTACCGGCTCTCATTCCTCCAGCATCATTCTCAGCCACCATCTGTGCTTTTCACTTTTTTTGGGGGGTAAACCCAACTCGACTTTGGCTCTCTTCCTACCAGCATCGTGACTGAGGTACTGGGGGATCGAACGTCCAACCCTAATGGCGTCGAGAATGCAAGTTTACCTATTATCTGGACGACCAGGAAGACACATCCTTAACGATCGTAGCGAATCAAGGAACCAAGTTCGAAGCAACATCAGTCAGGAAATAACGGACTACTTACATTCCATGAACTCCCAGTGTGACAAAAACAAGGATCTGAAAGAAGGTTTCAAGCTCACAGCCAACACGATGGCCACTCAGAGACAACGAATACATTGTATCTGGCTGGCTACAGGCCACTCTTAATGTTCTTCCAAAAATCACTTGGAATCATTCTACAAGCACACGATGAGACTATTAATACATGGTCCCACATGTTCGGCTCTATCCTCTTCTTCACGTTGCCAGTCTTCGTTTTCCGAGAGATCCTGCCCCGTTAGTTCTATGGTTCAGCAAGAAAAATGGGCTCCAAGGCGTTATGATCTCTATGGAGCAAGTCATTAGATTCTGCATCGTTTCAGTGAAAGCATTGCCCAGTGTACTTCTTTGAACCATTGAGAGCAGCCTTGCTGATTCAGTCACTTCCTGTAAACATATACAGACCACAGTCAACACTATCGAGACCAGCTGCAGTCCTGAGGGATGAACAACTTACCGCAAAGGTTCGAAGCAGTTGTCTGACGTGTCATAATCGGGCCCTTGATCTTTTGATATCGTAACTATGGTGCTGATTCACAAGGTAGAGGGCTGAGGTGTATAGACGCTACCATACAAGAAGCGTGGATGAGGCTCTGCCATCGGGACAAGAACGTGTCGCCATTGGCACAACTGTGAACATCCCCGCAAGTCAATCCTGTTCCTCCCAGTCCCAACGTGATCCTCATCGAAGAAGACATTGCTATGCACAAGAGCATCCTCATTGCCTGTTGTACATAAATACCCGACTTTTACAAGATATCCCTATTCCTTATTCCTCCTAATTTCAATCGGATCCCGAATGTAATCCTCCATAGGCCGTGGTCTCTGGCTAAATGCCTCATCGCCCAAAATCCTCTTCATATTCCCCTCTGTCGCTGCATCCGCCCTCATTCCAAAATTACTCCAATGCTCTTCCAACGCCTCAGTAGCCTTATCAGCTTTCGCATCCATCCTCTTCGCTACATCCAACTCTTCAAATTCCCACACATTGGCTTTCATACCAATACCGTAATATACCCTTTTCTCCAAGTAGCCGAGCCAACACTGTACCACTTCCGGATCTCCATCCTGAATTTGTATCATCCTTCTTAACGTGATTCTTCTAAAGTTTTCTTGTGACTTTTTGTGGACGAAATTGGACCTTGGGACAGTCCAGCTTTCTGTTATTCGCGGGAGGGGGATGGGCCCACGGGCAGGTAGGCCAAGGTAGTAGGCCGCGCGCATGGCGAAATCAGCGAAGAACTCGAGGTTACGGACGGAGTATGAGCGCATTTGGAGATCGCAGACGGCGAGGCCTAATTGAGGTTCGCGGCGGAGAGGAGCCATGAAGACGGCTTGCACGGAGCGTGGGAGACGCGTGTTGTATATTATTTCTCTTGTGGCAGGATCGAGGGCGAGGAGATGGTGATATTGTCTGTTGTCCCGTTGTATAAGAATATGCAAAAGGGAAGAATGGAGAGAACATACTCGGGCATGGAAGCTTTCTCCTCGTCACTCAAATGCTCCAATCTCTGCTGGACTTCAGCCGGTTCCTTCTCTTTTTGGTTGACGTATGGCTGAGTGAAAGCTGCCAATGTGCTGGCGCCTTTCGGAATAAACCTATGTGATGCGAAACTTCTGCGCTGGGGGGCTTTTGGTGTCCATTGCGGCCGTGGTAATGATCGCGTTGTAGATGGTTGTGATATCTAGGAGAGTATCAGCGGGGCTCCAAGTTCGCAATAGCATTTTGCTGACTTTCAAACATTTGGAGATGCCTATGGGCGTCCGCCAGGAGCTGGGATTGGACATTGTAGACGCGATTTGGCTGGTGGGTGGTTGATGGGGACAAATCGAGATGCGGCGGCGGCCAAAATTGGTCAATATTCTGGACTCTCGGGCTGCACAAACCGGACTCTCGATTCTCAGCCTTGTTTCGTTTATTTGTGCTTATCAATAAAATAATAACGTAATGAGCCAATATCCACATGACAGTTCCAAAGACAACTTCAAAAGATGAATATAATGCCTGGTCAATACAGTACTCGAAGATTGTCTAAATGTAATTCCCATCAAGGCGTATAGTTAACATCAACACACCATCACTTAATCTAAAGCTTATTGTCCTCAATATCTGATACGATGGCGGGTTCTCCAGTTCCAAATGTTTCACTGTCCAAACCTATCTTCTCATTGTTAACCCATGGAGCCATGCCGTGAATGTGTCACCTTGTAATGTACACGCCGGAATTCCCTTCCTATCGTCAACCTCTGTCAAAAACACTTGTTTTTTACAGAACTTACTTCACTTCATCAGGATGTTCCATCTCCACGTCTCTATCCGCTTCAGTACTGCGGCGGCGCTCGGGAGATTGAAAGGATCGGCTTGGTAGAGCGTTGAGATCTACCATGCTAGCCATGGCACGTCTAGTCTGGTATCTAATCGCCTCCGCGGCAGTCATCTCGCCAGGATCTGTGATGTCCGAGAATCCAGCCATAGTCTCACGGGAAGAGGCTCTGACACTATCATGGACACTTGCTGGTGAATTCATGGCAAGCAGTGGTGAGTCGAGCCGCGACGGCCCTGCCTCACTGCCGAGAGACCATCCAGCAGGTAGTCTGTGCCATGTCGTGTTCAGCACCGATGTTATTGGTGATGATGGTGGTGTCACGAACAGGGAAGAATCGTGTGTTGGAGTCGGTGAATAAGGAAGACGATCTTGATTTGATGGCGATGCTGCATCGGGCTCCAAAGTAGCTCCAAGATTTCTGACCAAGGACGACCCATCTGCGAGTGAAAAATATGAAGGTCGAGGTGTAACATGGTTCAACGATCTCCACGCTTGACCGGGAACACGATACTTGCTGTTGCCAGTCTCTACATTCGCGTCATGCTCTTGTCTGAGAGCTTCATTGGAGAGCTCAGGCTCCATGCTATTCTGAAGACAAAACGGCTTTTGCCCAGGGGCAGGTCGATGACGAGTCATGGGGTGCGAGAAAGGTTCATCCGAATGATAGGTATGGTCCTGGCGTGGAAAATTGGCGAGAGTGTCATATTCGTATTGATTTCTGGGCCACTCAGGAGAGCCACGTTCAGACTGGTTCAAGTGGGGTTCATATGGTGCTCCGGTCGTATCGTGTGAAGTATGCCGGATGCCCAGCTCCGTAGACTTCGGAAGCCTTTTCGAAAACCTGCTTGGAAAGACACCAAGTTGTCGAAAATGGCTGGTCCCGTGTCCATTAATGCTTAGATGATTCCCATGGTTGTTGATATCCATATCTGCATTGTATGGTGCCTCAAGTTGAAGAACGGATGAATCCGAGCTTGAATCCAAAGACCCTGCCCATCGTATTGCGTACATTCTTTCCTGTTGAAGACGAAATTGTCTAAGATCTTCGGCAAATCGTGTACACTGGTCCCTCATCTCATTCAGTACACACTCAAGGTTATTCAAATCAGGTGCTGAGCGTCGCTGTATGTTGCTCTGGTCAGGTTGAACGGCATGGCTTTGTGAACGGCCTCTTTCGCTACCATTTGAAGAATTGCCTCTGGAATTATTCCTATCACTATCGTCCGGAGCTCGCGCCAACTTGTCATGTAAAGTAACACTTTTTCTGCTGAGCATCTCAAGTGCCTGATCGTATACATTCTTAGGGGGAGGATCTCGTGACGCGTGACACACTTGGTTCAACCGCTTTCGAACATCATTTCGGCGGTGGGATTCCTCCATTGTAATTGCAGGTCCCGAATCAAATTGACCGACGTTGACAACCTTGAGGTAAACAACTCGCATGTAGTCTCGGATGCATAACTCGATCTCCCTTTTTCGACGTTCGGCTTGAGATCGAGGAGTCGGGCGCAGAGACTTGATCAAGTTCAGGTCAGACTTGAGCTTTTCCAACTGAGTCTCGTACTCCGCCTTCGAATCCAGTTCTGAGTTTAACATGCTGATCCTATCGCTTAGTCTGACCAAACGCGCAGCCACTTGTGCAGCATCGATTCCCATTTCATCGCAAATAAGCTTCAAGGTTTTCGATGGGAGGCTGTTTGTTCGCTTGAGCTCCATTCCAAGTCCGATCCATCCTGACATGCTTTCCGAAGGTAAGTCTTCGTACCATTTTGAGCTCTTTACCGGCACCTCCACGACATCATAGTACACGTACCAAACCAGTATCTGACTGAGCGAATCTGACGTGATTTGGGCGTCGAAGACCTCTGCTCCGGGTGTGAGTTTTGGAAATGGATCGATGGGTCCAGAAATATGATGTCTTTCCCGCGAGCTGCTTGCGTTGCGCCACCAAAGTCCAGTCGACGAGCTCCGGTCGCGAAGTTTTCGCTCGTTCTCCTGAGGCGGCGCATGAAGAGCGTTCTCGTCCTGCCGGTCCCTGGCAAATAACATCTTTCGAACGGCTTTGCTGAGTGCCATCGTGATACAGCGTGGCGTCGGCGAACACACGCAGTGTCTCGTAGGAGCGTTGAGCTCCTGGATGAAGCTTGAAAAATGAGAACAAAACAACAGCGAGTAACCTTGCGGGAGCTCGATGCTAGAGTTGTTAAGGTCCCAAACTATGGAAAGGGTCCAGTCGGCGGGGCCTAGCACCTCGGCGAATTTGTGGGTGCCACTGGTGGCTATGATCGCATTCAAAATTCCTGCTTTTTGGGCTTGCAACCGTCGAGTTTTTGAGAAGAAATCCTTGTTCATTCTGCTTCGGACAAAAGTTCGGCGTTCCACATCTTTGGTAGATAGTGCTTTGTATTCTCATACACCAGAAACGTCACGCAAGTTGACGGGAGCACACGAACTATGTTCGGAGCGAGACTGTTAAACCCAAGGTCAGATAATGTGCTTGCTGCGGACTGCAGGAATCTTCAACCAGGGAAATGTGAGCACTCACCCTTTGTAAAATCCGCTCAGTCCTTCCTTCTTCCAAATCTGGCCCGCAGCATCTAGAACTCCACTATAGGTCCGCTCAGCATCGTAGGTTTGCAGGCGTACTCTGAGAACCTGATACGGGTAAGTAATGCTCCCGGCAAACATTTTGGAGACGGCGCTCAGGGCGAGATAGTCCCAATTGCTCAGCTCGTTACTCATTCCGGGTATCTCTCTACGTTGTGAGCTTCTTCTATTCTTCAGCTGCTCGTAGGCGGCGAACTGAACTGCTCCATGAGATATACCGAACAGTGATGGAATAAGACCCCTCCAAAACCCTCTCGGACCCTCAGTCCGCATGATCTCCTTTACGCCATGAGACATGCTTGTGTATGCCCCGGGAGCATTGCGTCCTGAGGAAAGCATGCGAGTCTTAATTACCCATATCGGGTTTGTACATACAGCAGTAAGGATGCCTGGACCGTTAACACTCGGCGGATCTACCCTATCATGATGGATTTGCTCACCGGAGGTGCCAGAGGCAAGAAAATAGTCTCCTGAATTTAGTCGCCTGCCTTGTCCTCGATACGACTGGATCACGTCTTTCAGATTGCCATACCTATCTACTGTCAGATGGGGGATTTTTCTCGGAAACCCCCAATCCTTACCATAAGAAGTAAAGGGCCCAGCTGATGGAGTTGCCGACCATGTTTGGTCCAATTCCTCTGTAAAGAGCTCCATAGCTGCCTTCGTCGCGTACAATTTGACGCAAGATTCGTGATGAGTTGCCCCATTGCGACTTTCCTGTCTCTACTGCGATGCTAATCAGAACCTGGGCCTCCAGCGAAAAATGAAAGGGAGGGTAACAGACACTGCAGACGGGTCTTCAGAATGTCAAACGGATGGACGACCAAGGTAGCCACGATTCCGGCTGTGAATCCGGCGGTTGTTTCAATTAGGGAAGCTGATAGGTTGTTGGTCTTGCCGTCTATTGGGGGGACAACCCTAGGCATGCTGGCTTGGACGACGAATGCTTATCCTCATGCTGCTATCGAAATCGATTCTAAAAAGCAAATGGGTGTAAATGCAGAAACGGTTTTTTGTTGTTGTTCAACAAGCCTTGGGACGTTATCGAATTTTGTAGCTTTGACCGACGATCTCGTCCCATAACGGAAGCGTGGGGGGCATGCACTGGGACTGGGACCTCCAACGACCACACACTGGTACTTCCTCCAGGTTTTACTCCATCTCCCAATAGAGTGATTGTTCTTCAATTTCATGTGGTCAATACCGATTTCTAAACACTACGTAGTGCTTCTTAGTCTAGTCCCCTCCTATCTTCACATATACCTAGCTGGATCATATGGTACGGGCTTTTGTAGGACTGAACTGAAATACACGATACAATCCTTCAGGTCCTACGATATCCTGATATTTACATGACAGTGGAGTGTCTAAAATAGCTGGAGCTGGAGCATTTACAACCCGAGGTTTCATAAGCCCTGTGCTTGCAACCATGAAGCGAAAAAGAACCATAACGTGCTGTATTTCGCTTGTCCCGTGTCCCAACGCTGCCAAAGTCTAGCCCCAGATTTCGCCAAGAAATACCAGTCTCATATTTCACAGCTCAGTGGTAGATACAGGACGCATTGGAGCCATATGCCGTCATAATATCCCTCTCGAAAACGCCAGAACACAGTCGTCCATGTCACCCTATGACCCTTCAGTGATGTTCCTCGCCATGGTGGTCCTCTTTCGGTAGGACGAAAGTGTCGACAGCCCAGTAAATTGCGAAAGCTCCGAGACCAATGCCAAACCCAGGGAATGAGCCCTTAAACCGTGCTGCTCGCGAGAAGGGACCGGAATATCGCCATGCTTCCCTGTGGCTGAGCATTAGTGTGGCAGATTTGAGGCCTTGCAGGAATCTCTACGAACATTCTCTTCCATGGGTCGTTTGCTGGAGAGCCTGAAGCAGCTGCGAGCTTCTTGGGGTCGAAGCCGGTGATATTCGGAGGTGCCATTGCGAGCTGGGAGGCAGTGTTAGCTGGTCGTGGTGGGCTCGAATGGGAGGCAGGGTAGCACACGGGATAATTGAGTGCAATGGCTTGTATCCTTCGTTGTGAGGATGTTCGGTTCAATGCGGTGTTGATCTCGCGAAAGTAGCACGAGTAGCTACTTCTAGTGATGCGATTTGGCTTGGCGGACTGTCCTCTCTCCAGTGAAACACCAGTGACTTTCACGAACCATACAACACCGCGTCTCGATACCATAGCTGCCGTCTGCTAAATAATTCCCGAAGAAATCGCCTACAAGTTATTAACATTCTAGTATCAATCCGAATTCCTTGAACCCCTAAATGAAGTCGTAATCAGTGACATCCACCGCCAACATGCCGAATACACGGTATCCTCCTCACAACACATCGAATCCCTTCGCCGGCTTCACCCAGCCCTCAATCTCTCAGCCCGCGCATCTCCAACACCCGAACGCTCAACACAATTTGGGAGGAGGTCACCCGACCTTCGCCGCATCTGGCATAAATGGGATGAACATCTTTGGACCCCAGACGGGCAATGGAGGCGTGCCCATGTTCAATGCTGCGAGCAGTCTTGGAGGAGTTGGAGGAGGTGAGACTGGACTGGGAAGTAGAGAAGCACAGCTGAATTTTGCTCGAGGTGCTGCTCTACAACAACAAGCCATTGACGCTGCAAATCCAGGCTCATTTCCAGCGAGGGCAACGAACACGAGAGTCCGCGAGGTCTGGCAGAGCAACCTACAACAAGAGTTTGCTGTCCTGCGGCAACTGGTTGACAAGTACCCGTACATCAGCATGGTATGTCCAATTCACTGAGTACCGTCCATTGCTAACAGATCAGGACACTGAATTCCCAGGTATCGTCGCCCGCCCGATTGGCGACTTTGTCACAAAAGCCAGCTATCACTACCAAACCCTCCGAGCCAACGTCGATCTTCTCAAAATCATACAACTCGGCATAACCTTGTTCAATATCGAGGGGAAAGAGGTGCCGACGACTGCGCTCCGGAATGCGAAGGCGGGCAAATTTCAGAACAACGTATCGATATGTCCTTGTTCCTGGAGCTTCAATTTCAAGTTCTCGCCGGAAGAAGACATGTACAACGAAGAATCCCTCACCCTGCTGAAGAAAGCTGGATCGGATTTTGATGCTCATGCGACTCGTGGCATTGATATTCGGCAATTTGGCTCCCTCTTGGTCACATCAGGATTGATATACTCTGATAACGTTCACTGGATATCCTTCCATTCAGGCTACGATTTTGGCTACTTAGCAAAGGTCATATGGAACAAACCGCTACCGAAGGACGAGGAGGGCTACAGGGAAATCATTCGGATCATCTTTCCCAATATCTGGGACGTCAAATACCTCCTCAAGCATTCGCAGCATATGATACGACGAGGCACACTCAACGTCGAAGCAACAAGAATGATAACTGAACTGGGCAGTCGATCAGGTCTACAAGATCTTGCTGACCAACTTGGTTGCCAGAGAATAGGAACCCAACATCAGGCAGCATCGGACGCTTGGCTGACAGGCTCGGTCTTCTGGCACATGAGAGACAAGTTTTTCGATGGAAATCTACCCGAAGAGCTAAATGGGCAAATGTGGGGGCTCACAGGTGTCGGCCTACCAGCTTCAACAGCAACGCAGGCAGCTGTCCTCGCAGCCCAAGGGCATGCGTCAGCGACGGGAGTTCAAAATGGCGGCAATCAATTCGGCCCAAGTACGCCGACAACACACTCTGCAGGCCTCGCATCAACTCCAGGTCCAGGCTCGGGAACGAATGTATATCCTCAATCAATGACTCCTGGCGGTGGCAATGGCAACTTCGGAACCTTCACGTATGGCAAATAGGGGGCTCGGACAAATTTGAATTCTTCAATCGTTAACACATTTGCTTGCACTTTAGGTCTCCCGGTCCAAATGGCCCTAAAGCTTATATGCGAGGTCCTCCCTTCCCCCCGGGTATTCCCCTTGGCCACCTGGGTATGAACTCGTCGCACTTTGATCCAAGACTTCCCCAAGGTCCACGACATTTGGGTCCAACTGCGAGCACGTTCGGACAACCTTGGACAAGAGAGAGGAGGAACCACGAAGGCTGTTTCGATACACGACCAGGAAGCGGCCATGGGCGAGGACGAGGCTCTCATCGATCTCGAGGATCAGGCACATAGCGCATTGGCACCTAAAGCACAGTATTGCAATTCATTTCTGGCGAGTTGGTGCAAGGGGCGTTCTCTGGTGGTATTGCTATCGGAAACGGGAATCGGTTGTTCTCTGTATGGTAGCGTGGTGACAACCTGGTTGGTATTGCTGTCTGTGTTAGATGGGGATTATGATGCATTTGGATCGGGGGTGTGTACATTATTCTCCAAGAGCGAGAGATAGAGGTCTCGCTCGCATTCCGATAATCGAGATCAAGTTGTGTCAACCGTCATGTACCTTTTCACAACCAAGAGGGGGATAGACGATACCTTTCGCCACAAAGGAGTAAGACAAGTGTGGCATCCATACATGACGATATCTATGCTTTTCTTCAAGAATTAAACAACACCTCAGTCAGACCAAACACAAATCGCCTCTCTAACAAAAAGAAGACCGAGGCGCCCAAAGCACCAACGCTCAAAGCAACAACTTGAAAGAAAAAAAGGTAACTCAGTCAATACAGCCACTCGCTCAACTCCAGGACCCTAGATTCCCTACTCCTCCTCGCCTGCACCGCCACCCCTCGATCGCCACTCGCTTCCCCCTCGCTAAAGAACAACTCGATCATCTTCTTCCCTTGTTCGAAAGTATATCCCAACACAACTCCCCCCTCTGTCGCCTCTTTCGCTTTCTGAACAAGTGCTTCCGGTCCTAATTTGAAGAAGGAGAGGTAAGTGGATGATTTGGAGAGGGTGGCGTGGGGAGTGTCGATGTTTTTAAGGTTTTGAGCGAGGACGGTCAAGGAGAGGGTGAGGTGGTTGTAGCCCGGGGTGTTTAGAGAAGGGATTTGAGGCAGGAGGGAGAGGAGGG
The DNA here is from genome assembly GCA_000738655.1 of Venturia pyrina ICMP 11032. Lineage (NCBI taxonomy): Eukaryota > Fungi > Ascomycota > Dothideomycetes > Venturiales > Venturiaceae > Venturia > Venturia pyrina. The sequence continues at coordinate 90,584 of JEMP01000075.1, read as the reverse complement.
TTAGGTCGTGGTGGGTTGTTAGGTGTGATGTTATGAATCTGTTGGAAAGGTTGTTAGTGATGTTTGTTCTATTTCATAAGAGAGAGTAGTGTGGACATACCGTTGTTGAGTTGGTAAAAGGTGTTCAACCAATTCCTCTTCAAAGGCCCCAAGATCAGAGTTGAGCTTAAGGATTCGCTCGTCAACTTCGTGGACCTCGGTGGGCAGGAGGAAACTCCTCTGCATACTCTTTTGCAGGTGGAAGCTAACGTGGTTTCTGATCTCGACGTGCAACAAGCGGACAACGTTTTCACCAAGCTGTCCAAAACTCTCTACAACCCCATCGAATTCAGTCGCACTCTCATTGTTCAACGGTAAATAAACCCGTCCATCTTCCACACTCTTGTCTGCGTCTGTGATCAATGTCCACCTCCTTTGACTCTTCATGTTACTCTCCCTCCTATTCGAGTCAACAGCCAGATTGGAGATATGCCGCATACCCCTGATCTTGATACCGAGCCACCTCATGCTCGTCGCAAGAGAACATAGCAAAGCGATATTCCGCCTGTCAACGATCAGGTCCACTTCCTCTATGGGGAATTCTGAGGCTGATTTGATGAGTAGATCGGTTTCTTGTTGGATGAGTATTTCTTTCCCTTCATCGTCTGCGTGGGTGAGGCCGAGGACTACGTCTTTAATCGGACCTTCTACTGTCATTGCTGCAGACATCTTCAGCTTCTTTCCACTGAATGGATGCGGTTGGGGGCGGGCAATGGTAGTTTGAAGCCAATGGTGGCATCTTTCGTAGTATGCAATCATCTGACTGATTATTAATTGACTGAATGCTTGGTCGTGCGGTAAGTTATCAAGCATTCGACAGAATGCGGTGATGAGGGTGAAGAATGTGTAAGTGCCCTTGAAAATGGGTTTCTTGGAATGATTGGCCCACTGCGAGTCTTCCTGAAAAGCATCGTTTTGCGCAAAAGTCTGAGCGCAGAGCTCTGTGAGCGTTTCCTCGAGTTGTGGTAGGAAGACGTTGATGAGGAAGTCGTCGAGAAAGGAGGTGAGTGTGCTGAGAGCAATGTCTGATGTCTGAGGCACCACTTCTTTGAGCCGTTGAAGAAAGGTTAGGGAGGGAGGAAGTAGAATACCCATGTTGAAGACGCTGGGTTCAACAAGTAGCTTATGGCCCATAGCACTGCCGTCGATTGCAGCATTGTTAATCGCTTGGCTTGTGGATTCGGTCCGCTTTGGCTCTGATACGAGTCCAGGCACCGAAGACTTAAGAATCCCTTCGAGGTCCTCTCGTTCGGTTGTGAGATCTGAAGATTTGCTGTCCATGTCTGTGAGTTTGAACATCTTCTTCGTCTTATCTCGCGGCTGGCGAGAGAAGACGCCAATACCGCCATCATTGCTTTGTCCCCGCCCGAATGCCATGTTGCCATCAGCAGCTAGGTAGTCATGTAACAGTGACCTGATTTCACTTTGGAAGAGTTTCCATAATTCCCGAAAACCTCCCGTTAATGGCGAGGAAGTCCGCAATCCCTCGCGTTTTAAAATGCCCCCAATGACTTCGTGTACCACCCGATGACCCTCGGCAATAGCTTCAAATCGAGCATATAAAGCGCCCAGTAAGTCGTTCAAGACTATGTTCCTAGCGCTATTCGTGCCATCAAGTACATCTCGGCCATCTTTGGAACCTCGCAGAGTGCTTGGATGCCTCTGATCAACCTCATTGCTGCATTTCTCGACGACTTTGCGCGTCTCCGTTGGCAAGCGTTCTGTGATAGTATTGACTGCAACGTCAAGTCTTCCAAGGCTATTCAGTGATTCCACAAGCAGCTGAATATACAGGAAAGTATCTGCCTCAGGATTTCGGTTCGGGTCGTCCCGCATTGCACTTGATGTATCTAATTTGTCCAAGAAATGGAACAGAGGCCTTCCTTTCACATCAATTGTAGGTTCCTTGATGTCCACTCCGTTGGCCTTCAGGTGCTGAGGGGCGTACGGTTTCCATCTATTCTCACAATACGGTGATTTCAGGTAGAGGTGATTGTGGAGTTCCTCGACGAGAATGTCGGTCAAAGACTGTAACGAATGTCAGGACTCTGCACGTGGATTGGGTAACACATAGTAAAGGCGATAAACATACATGTTCTTGGTTGCTAAGATACACTCGCAAATCACTCAATGCGCCAATCTCGTCCATATCAGAATTTCGCATGGTTTTCAACGCGTCTTGCAGCAGTTCGACGGCACTCAAAAACCGTTTCTCTGATATGCGAGCTTCCAATTTCTCGGGTATGCCTTGTAGATGTTCTCTGTGTTTTGATTAGCGGAGATTTACAGCCTCAGCATATGCGCAACATACATGGAGCTCAGCACTTTCAACATGTCATCATAGCCCTGGCTGCTCGTCGCCAAACCTTTCAGCTCCGGTTTCGTGGTTGCCAGACTCATCTTCGCCTCCACCAGCGAGTCTCTCAGGCCCCTTAACCTGTCCTGACTGGACTTTATACTCAGTTGGATACTATGGAAGGTACCAATAGAACTGTTGAAACCCTGATGATGCTCGTTCACAATAGCCTTGAGCGCAGTTTGCAATTGCTCGTGTACATCCTTGAACTGTTCATATCGTTCCTCGAGACCCAGAGTACTCCCATCCATGAGCTTCAGCGCAATTTCTACAGGGACACATTTCTCGTCGGTCATGAACTCCCAGTCTCTTTGTATGCCGAGGATGACTTGCTCTATTTGGCTGGTCCCATTACCAGCATATTGCTTGCGTGTTGGGCTTCGTTGGCTCCATGGTGTCCCATCACTTCTTCTCTTTCCAATTGAGCGTTCCAGGCTTGTAGGGCGCTTTACTTGCGCCCGTTCCTCTTCGATTAAATCTTCGCGCGATCTTATCAATGCGCCCCCAGTAGGTGGCGTAGGCTGCCCGAATGCGCCTTGTCTTCGTTCGCGAGCTCGACCTGGTATCATGGGGGGCTCGTTGTTGCTCTCTGATGGAGGAGCTGGTCCTCTAGGCAGCGAGCGTGTCCCGTAAGAGAAGTCAGCGTACGGGTTGGTTCCGGAGCTCCCGTAGCCATTGGAGTATCCGTTCTGAGCTCCTTGTCCATATCCTCCTCCTCCCGCTCGATTCTGGTCGGTGTATCGAGACATGATAGTTGTTCTCAGCTGTGTGAGTGCCGACGGAATGTGAAAAGGCTGACATCGGTCATGGCGGCATGGGGATTTCGTTCCTTATGCTTCGATTCCAACTTCGCAAATGCGTCCAACATTGGTAGCCCTCACTGGTATTACAGTGGCAGGAGCAGAATTCGTATCACGTGCTGGAACATACTGATTCACGAGAGTTCGAAGGCAGGTAAAAAGATCACATAAATCGCGTGATATGATCGGGAGAATAGCTTTGGCGCTTTTCTATTTGGTCGACGAAGCAAGTCAAGACGGAAATAGACCTGGACTTCAGCCGAGGGGCGCAGTCATAATCATAGTACTATTTACTGCCAGTGGGTACAATCATTGATTCTGCTATGTTCCAAATCTGCCTGCAAAGTCTAATCGTACACCAATCTGAGCACCCATGTTTGTACAAAATATGGCACCTCTGTCAGCAAGCCCAAAATCCAGCTATGGGCCAAGGATAAGGATTCATCGACGCTTGTTACTTCGTCCGCATCGAATCCCCTAGGCTAAGAAAAAGAGAGCAATGCAACCACAGAAACTCCTATGCCGTGTTTGGAAAGTCCTCCACAACTGATAGTCCTCTCGTACTGACCGCTGGGACTCCCTCAAACAATGCACAAGGCTATCCGCCTTGGATATGTACATACGAACACAGTATTAGCGTGATGCCTCCCATCCATTGGATTCACTTGGATATAAACGCCGAAAATGCTGGAAGGAAAAGCGACTATTCGTTTTCGCATTCAGAGTAACATTAGGGCTTGTCGAAACCAGCGACCTTGTTTATATCTCTACCGTCTTCATTTCTCCAATACCACTGTCAGCCGACTTGGGGCCATTGGTTCTGCCGTTCGCAGTCTCAGGTGGTTTCTGCTGGTTCGTGGCGTTTGCAAGAACTGGCGTTCCTGGACCAAAGTCTCCGCTCGGCCTGGGCGACTCGACCGACACGAGCCTGTCCGTGCCCGCTGTGCGAGATGTCGTCTTGGTCAAAGAATCAGAATCGGTGTGGAGCTTTAGCGGTTTTGTGCCTTCTTCTGTAACTCGAGCAAGTGGGCTCGAAACCATGGAACGTAGAGGACTTGCTGCGGCTGGAGCTTTTCCTGCGCTTCCGACAAATCGCTGAGGCGACCTGCCCCGTTCCGATGGCGCCGAGGTGGGGCTACCATATGGAGAGGCGTCCTTGTCAAACCCTCCCACGCTCGCATTGATCCTTAAGCCACTGCTACGTTTCTTTGGCATTCCTGAGAGGCTTGTAGGCCTTCGTCCGTACTTTTGGTCACACCTCCAGCGAAGTATTTCCAAGTATGGCGGATCGTGGTCCTTGAAGCACTTGAATTTGAGGTCTCCGCTCTCGTCGTCGATAATGACCTTGTCGCCGCTGCCCAGGTCATCGGCAACCGTAGCCAAAAATGAAGCCCATGAGCGGGCAATGACAAATTTGGTATCGTAGTCACGACCAAAGATGATAATCTGGCCCCATGTACCGGCTGGGCCTGGTGCGAGATCGACAGCAATAAGGTTTCCTCCCCAGTCACGAGCGAGAGGAATCCAGGCTGGGTGCGCGTACGCTTTTTGGACAGCATTAGGTGGTTGCGATTGCTGTTTTTCAAGGAGGTCGTTACGCCACAGAGGGTTGTTGTTTGGCTTTGTAGCTTCAGGAATAACGGTACTGGTGGAGGACGACGGCCCAGCAAACGCCTTGACAGGAATTTGTGGGGTTTGGAAGCTGTCAGGACGACCTGCCAGATATTCCTCGTTCACAAGGCGCCAATTCTTCCACTCTTCGACAATCTCCTCACAGTCCAGCAACATGCAGCCGAAGATGATTCCAGTCGGGCGACCACCGTGTTCCTGTCCATCATGGACTCCAATTGATTCTCTTACTTCTATTGGCAGTGTGCAGTCAAGCTGGTGTTCCAGGTCATTGACATCGTTGGTTGTTGCGCCTTCACAAAGATTGTCACGCAGTTCCTCGTAGTTCTCTTCCGCCCAGCGGTCGATTCGCTTCCACGAGTGCGTGACCGGCGGAGGTGGGGGCAGGCCATCGCTAAAGCTCTGCATTTGTATTTCTGTAGCTGGCTGCTTGTCCACTGAGCTGCGGGCGGAGCCTTGGTCTTTGGACTGTCGTCGGAGTTCAGATCGCATTCCCGGGGAGTAAGGGGGATTTGGCGACATGGCTCGGACCGGAGACGCAAAGCCATTGAGCGGGCCATTCGACTGCTGGGCCATCTCGCTCACATCATGACGGGACTCCATTGCGGACGTAGCTACCGAGGTGAGAGGCGTATGGCGGCTCTGAGGAAGAGGAACATGTTGGCCGCTTCGGTAAGGGGAATCGTGCGACGCGTGACGGTCGTTCGAGGTCATGGAATGCCAGAAGGTTCGCCAGGTATCGGTGATGCTGCAGCGGAAAAATCAGTATGGTACGAGGCCAAATTGCGGTGTATGTGCGCGGGAGACTCACGAGGGTGCCATGGCCGGCACGGATTGCAGACTCGTCGACAGGTTGGCGGTTGTAGGGCTTCAGAGGAGAAGCAATTGGCGGCGTATCGAGATCGGAAGTGACAGTGGATGGATATTCGAGTGTGGTCCTCTCAATGTCGTTGATGGTCTTTCTTAGGAGGCGGAGGGTCTGTAGGTGAAAGGGAAAGTTGGAAGGCCACCCTGGTAATGACGAGGGATGTTGATGTTAAGGGATAGCGCCACTATGCACGTTGGCGGAAGCTTGTTTTATCGATTTCCAGAAGATGTGAGGAAGAAGAGCGTTTGCTCCTCGGGCTCTGTAGGTCTCGGTTGCGAAGTAGAGCTCAGCGCGGGCGCGTGTTTGGTCTGCTGAGGCCTCTGTTTGTGCTGTGTGGGGAGAGTTTGATGAAGTTGCTCCTGGATAAATGATTGTTTTGGGTGCGGACAGGGGATAAACACTGCATGGAGCAACGATTGTCGGTGTGGCGCGTAGGAATAGCTACTCGTGCTGTACTACTGCAGTGTACTATAGTACGGGTATGAGAAGGTCCTCAATACCGCCACTGACTTATTATAGAAGAGTTATATCACTGCCATCACCACTCGTTTATACTATAGAGGGCGTTCCCTCTGACGCTCGCCCGCTCTCTGGGCGTTGTTTCAGACAAACAGTCGTTGATAGCACCGCTGCTGCACCTTGCACTGCAGGAAAACGGCTTGCAAAGGCTCCATAGTGATGGGCTATACTGCGGTAGAGGTAGGCAGCCTCCATAGCCTCCATAGTACCGGAGTACCTAGGGCCTTACTGTAAATCTTGGTGGCGGGTAGCCTCCATTTCTCCTGCAGACGTTCCCGTCCCCGTCCCCGTCCCCGTCTTGCTCTCAGTGAAGGCCGCATTCAATGTCGTCCCCTACTTAGGCACCCTCTCCGAACCGGTGACATCCAGGGTTTGATTCATGTCGGTCCGGAATGTGCAAGAGACAAGTATCTTGGTAACAACCGTGGCCTCCCCTTGCCGAACCCCGTCGTACTACACAGTATGTACTTACTTCAACCACACAACGTTCATGTATCCACACTGTAGTAGTTCAGGCCTCTGTGCCCAACGAGTTCATACCTATCGGTTCGTACTGTGGTACAGATCAATTGCGCGTCCGCTCCCAAAGCAGTGGATGAGGATTCCCTTGCAGAAATTCTTATCTTATCTCGGACAATTGGCCTTCGGAACATTGGAACAGACAGGACGTGGGAGCTCATGGCATGGATGGTTCCGTCCCGTCAACACGCAGATAGTGGACATGTTTTGGAGAGCCGAACAGGCCCACGCGTTCCTTTGACAGATGTCGTGCAACGAGTGATATCGGTATCAGCCTTCTTGCCATCGCTCGCTTCCTCGGCGTTGAAGGAGACGGATATAAGACACTGGCTAGAGGTTCGGATGAGGTAAGACTTCTTGGCGGTATAAGCTTTAATCTCCCATACGAGTAGATACTACGGAGATATTTGAGGCCGCTCAAACGTACTCTTATTTGGTTTTGAGACTAATTTACTCCGTATACAGTTCTCCTCTGGGCGGTCTCTGCTGCTGCACAACCCAAATCTTAGTGTCCTTGCTCTCTCAGGCTGCTGCATCAGCGTGCAGGTGGTGGACTTGCTGTCGTCTTGGGATTAAATTAAGCCTAGTCATCATGGCGGAGGTGGTAAAGTTTGTCGATCGATACTTTGCGGCACTGGAACTTGTTGAAGAGAAAAGAAGCAACTGTGGCTGTTTTGTTCCCGGGAACTGGAGTTGCACAGGGTTTCTTGATTGCTGACACGAAGTGAAATTCGATCCTGCAAACAGGTATTATTTCAAGCGGCCGACGTTATGCAAGAACTCATTCCGGCTTCATCACACGCTATAATTGGCCATGGAGCTTTGAGCGCCAGGCGGAACAGGGCCATGCGTAACTTGGAATTTCGAAGTAATGCCAGTCATTGCCTTCGTCCTTCATGTGCCTGAACACTCTTCTACCGGAATCGTGGACAGCCAGACGCAGGGAGCCTGAAGAGTGACCTATCACATTCATCGGCCCCCATGAATCTCTGACACCTGCTCGCAGCAACGACGGCTGCCGTTGGGCATGCAATCACTTCAGTTGATTTCCACCCATGGGTGCATTATTGGGCTTTCTTAATTCACTTATTATATGATCCATCTCTGACTTCGCCAATCCTCAGTGTCAAGTTTCTTCGTCACACGAACGACTATGTCAATCAACATCATCACCCAGGCTCTCCTCACGGGCTTGTCACTCTTCTCAATCGCCCACGCATCGACCACAAAGAAGGTCACCAAGAAGAAGAAGAAGATCTCGCCAGGTGTCATCGCCGCCATCGTCGTCGTTATCATCATTGTCGCCATCCTATGCGTCATCGCTTTCTTCGTCTTCAAGAGAATGCAAAAGAAGAAGGCAGCCAAGGGCGAAAATGTGCCCATGGTGGCCGAACAGGCACAGCAAGACACGACTTATCAACCACAAAGTCAATATTTTCCACCACAAAGCCAGTACCCTCCACCACAAGAACAAGCCTTCCAGCCTGGTCCTCCTCCATCTGGTGCTCCGCCCGCTCAAGGCGGCGCCGCGAACAGCTATTATAATTCTCCAGCCCATTGATACGGCTTCGATGACATGATTTCGTGAGTCCTGCGACTTACAAGGGCTCGCATGATCACCGCTAACATTCTGAGGCTCTTAATGTTGATTAGAAGGCAGTTTGACATTTCGAGATGTCAAAATGTTCTCTACCCCTTTCCAGAAATTACTGTGTATGTTGCGATAATGTGAGGCACAGCAAGCATAGTTTGGCTGGATCAGGGACTGTGTAGCTATGATCACATCCCAGCTCGGAAAAAATTCCTTCTCTTCTGATATGCAATGATGCTTTGTTTGTACCCATCCGAGGCTTCATGTTTTCCTACCTGTATAGGAGACGCTTGTTTTGTGCTTGGAATACGCCCTCAGCGTCCATTCCGGTTATCCGAAATTGTACATAAGCAACCAATCACATCGATTCCCTACCATCTTACGAACGGAATTCCTCACTCTTAACGTCATGGGAAAAGCCCCTAGCTCCACACACTCAACGCCATCTTACAGCCTCTAAATCCTAATTTCAGGAGTTGCATCGTGGCGTCAACCGGTAGCCTTGATCTGATCTGGTGGATGCATGGTAAGAAAATTGTGGAACGACAAAGGAAGAGGTGATTTAGAACGTTGAATTTTGAACGAAGTTTGAATGGACCCTTGATTCCATTTCATGATTGGGTTTGGAACCGAGGATACACACGTTGAGAGATAGAGGTCGAAGCGTATTGATTCACAGTGGCTTCTTCAATTCAAAGCCCCTATAGCTTCCAGGAAGCACGACATCGGCTGTCTTCCCCTCCTCTTCCTCGGCCAGTTCTCTGTCGATCTTATCTACTGACTGGTGTATGGGATAGCCCGTACTGTTGCAAGAACGCAAATAATCTGAATGAGTAGGGCAGTATGCCTAATACCTGCACCAGGTGAACCAGATCTATGAAGCGGGACGGCCAGGACGTGCCAGTGCCAGGTCTCGATGGCTGGAGGATGGCTTGATGGTGTCGTTGTCGCCGTTGTCGGTCTCCTCCCATTGACTAGTCGAATATCGACATTATGATTAGCAATAGTTGGTAAAGTTGCTTATTATAGATGGTATGATTGATGGTGAGCCGATCCTATTGGACAAGTCAAAGGGTGCTCATTTCAATGAAAGACTGTGATGCTCGCTCTTTCACAGTTGGTGTTCCCGTATTGATCTCTACAACCAAGTCTTCGGTACAGTCTTTACACAGTGGTCAGGAAAGACGTTGTGGCCTGAATCGCCAGGCACCACTGTCTGTACCAACCTTGGAAGTGCATTCAGCCCCTGCCCACACCACCAACACACTCCAACAGTACAACGGCCTTGTTTAGCCAACAGCGCCAACGCTCAGCATCTCAACCTTGTTCGCTCCACTAAGAATGTGGGTGGTGGACCGTACGAGATGGGTTTCTCAAGAGCTCAGATTGTTCGGTGCCGATGCATCTCGTCTATGAATGGACCTGGGGTCTGCCAAAAGAAAGAAACGACCACTTATCGAAAGAAGTAATTGACATCCAACGCTCGGATCAGCAACATCCTCCCAACTCATCAATGATCTTCGCCAACATGCGCAAAGCGAGTTCTATCCGCTTCGTATCGCACTCGCATCCTTCCTACCCTTCTACTCAGAGGCATGCGATCCCATACCTACGACCTCTCGTGACGGTCCTACTACGGTGCAATCGGCCTGGCATTCGGCACAGCGAAATCAGTGTCACTGACAAATCAGAATCTGGCCTCAAGAACATGCCCATACCGCGCCATCCCTATTGAACTAGGATAAACGATTCTCGCGTCGGTCCGGACAGCCTTCCGCAACCCAATGGGATGATCTACCAGTAGCCTCCCGCTTGTCAGCATCTTCACAGAGGCCCACAGTGGGGTCACCAATTCAGTGCCCTTCGACTTCACCTGGAGCCGGACAGGATACTATCAACTCTGGACATATATCGATAAATTTCTAGCAGTCGAAAATGAGAATACAACCTTATCAACGACAATCTAGGATTAGGCTTCTTCGCAGTTCACACAGCCTCCGCTTTCCAGCTGCTTTGAGGGGCACTTATTCGAAAATACCGCGTGAACATTTGGCCTATTTACCTTACTCGTCAACTACATACATACCTTGTACATGCTTGTGGAGCCTCGACTTTCTCCCCGCCTCGACTTTAACATTATATACCAGGTGTACTTCCCTCATGATTTTTTGTCAACTTATCGACAGTCGCTCTTTTCGATTGTCCCTTGCTAATGGAGAGCAAAGATACCATCAGCGCAACTAATGCTGTAGATGATTCGAAGGAGAATTATCATGACACCTTCAGAGAACTTCAAGTTGGCGAAGATAATGCTTCGAGTAACGTCGACAGTCGGAACATGTACCGCATGGGCAAAGAGCAACAGTTCAACGTCAGTATCATCAAGGTCCCGTCGGAATATCTGAAGTTAACTTTTGTAGCGTATCTTTAGACAATCTACTATGATCATGTTCACTTCTATGATTCAAGGCACGTGGGAAGTCGTTCTTTTAGGTGCGTAATCGAAGTCAGAATGCTCTGAATCTATTCTAATTCGAAAAGCCAACACGGCTGGTTTGGTCAACGGAGGACTCGCGGGTCTATTGTGGGGATATGTATGGACGTGCTTCGGCTTCATATCTATAGTTATGTCTTTGGCCGAAATGTCTAGCATGGCGCCAACAAATGGAGGGCAATATCATTGGGTAAATTGAGTCTGATAATATAATTTCACACCTGTGTTGAAAACTGACTTCGAAGTAGGTCTCAGAATTTGCGCCTCGCAAATACCAAAAGTTCCTCAGCTACCTTTCAGGTAAGTCTTCAGTCCCAAGGCTATGGCTGGAGCTAAAATTTCCGCAAGGCTGGATGTCAGTGCTGTCATGGCAGGCTGGTACAGCTGGTGCCTGTTTCGTCCTCGGGACGTTACCGCAAGCGATCATCGTTGCTTATACGCCCTCATACGTTCCGCAACGTTGGCAAGGAACTCTGGCCTGCTTCGCCGCTGCTGCCTTACATTGTTTGGTTAACACCGTCTTTGCTAAACAGCTGCCCAGGCTTCAAAAGGTGATGATACTTCCCCATGGTCTAGGATGGATCGTGGTCGTCGCCATATTTTGGGTGTTGGCTCCGCACGCAAGTGCAAAGGATGTCTTTACCAGCTTCACCAGTAATGGAGGTTGGGAATCAATGAGTGTCAGCCTGATGGTTGGTCAAATTACGTCTGTGTACATGGTAATATGTTAGTAGACTCCTAACAAAGCCCCTCAAAGCGTGAGCTGACCAGGAACCAAGTGTCCGATAGTGCTGCCCACTTGTCTGAGGAGGTCAAAGATGCTGCTCGGTCGGTGCCAAGTGCAATGTTGTGGAGCTTTTTCCTCAACGCAATTGTGGGGTTCATCGTGCTCGTCAGCTTTCTCTTCGCCATTCCCAGTGTTAGTGATGTTTTGGATCCCACACTGAACACCACTGGATTTGCTTTCATCTATGTCCTTCAGCAAGGTCCGTGCAGAAATGGAGCCTTCCATTTGAACTCTCTTGCTATCGCATCGAAGCAGTACTAATCTAACGATTAGCGACCTACCGCGGCTGCATTCCCATCTTCGTCATTCTCCTAGTCCAATGCGTGGCAGGAGGTGTCGACTGCAACTGCTCAACTTCACGCCAAATTTTTGCCTTTGCGCGTGATGGAGGCTTTCCCTTCCAAAACTGGCTGACTGTGGTACGTATCTCCGACCCCATCCTTAATCATCAAAATCAGACAATTCTCACCATCCGATAGGTCAAAAGAAAAACAGTCCCCCAAAACGCCGTTATACTAACCAGCATCATGTCAGCCGTCATCTCTCTAGTCAACCTCGGCTCCACAGCCGCCTACAACGCCATCATATCTCTTCAACTCCTAGCACTCATGCTCACGTACAGTATCTCTATCGGCAGTATCTTCTACCAACGCCTTATAGGCCAAGGTGACAAGCTTCCCCCGGCACAGTGGAGTCTGGGTCGCTACGGGATTTGGATCAACGGATTCGGATTTTTCTACTGTGTTTTCATCTTTTTCTGGTCAGGCTGGCCGGCGAATAGCAAATTTGATCCGTTGACTTTCAATTGGGCGTCTCCTATGTTTGGGGCTGTTCTTTTGTTCTCTGTTGTCTATTATCATATTTATGGGAGGAACAGTTATAGAGCACCGGTCTTGTTGGTTAAGCAGTTGCATTAAAGATTGTTGTTTGGGAAGGGCTAGTGAGGCGGTGCTAGACCACCACTTTAACTTTGAAGTTACTGAGTAGTGCTGCATGAGATGGGTATCGTCAGACAAGCTTGTCACTATGTTTTAGCGTTTTTAGAATGCGATGGAGGATCATACATCGCGTTTTGATTCTTGCATGTGGAGAGTCGAGGCTGCCTAGAACTGTCGTTGAACGCCAAGGTTAATGAGTGGTAAGGACTACCGCAGCCTGGATGATTTTCTTACATGTACAGCATTGCACTTCGAATGAAAGAAGAGATCCGCAAATGCAGATGGATATGGTTAAGTCTTGGGCAAATCTCAAATCAGAGATCGCGAAAAATGATCAACATCGACCTGGATCTGATGGTAGTCGATGCGCCACTGCTGTAGGAAGGTTTAAACCTGACAAACAGACATATGCTCCTTCCTTCGTGCCCTGGGTACATAAGGCTTCGACCAAAGCAATCCCTACATCGCAGCAGTAGCGACTCGAAACGTCTTCACGTGCTCTCCTAACATTCTAGATAAGTACTGCAAAAGACTTCGACAGAAGTCTTCCTCTCGTCACATCAACAACAACAGATCTTCATCAAAACATCAGAATTCAATCCATCTTTCAGCCAAAACATCACATCCACCACCTTCAAGTTACCACCACAGCACCATGGACATGCCACCACCCGTCTACAAGTTGAAGGATGATCTAGAGGCACTGATGCCCGTGAGTTCGGAGGCCAAGGTGATTGAGAACCGCCGGCTGAATAATCTCGGTACATCCCTAGCCTCTTTTCTTCATCTCCAGTCCTTCGTTTGCTAATGAATCAGAAATTGCACTAGCACATGAACGTCACAGCCGAAAAGGTTGCACTGCAGTTGTCTTTCTCGTTCTTGTTTTCACATGGTTCGTTTGGGGCATGGTCGAGTTGAGCAAGCATGCAAACAGTCATACGACTTCGAACACTGGAACGGCGTCGAATAATGGAACGGCTTCGAGCAACCACACAGCACCGAACAATCAGACGGCTTCAGATCATTCCGGTCCTTCATTAGCTAATTGATCAGAACTCCAACTAGAATATAGGCGCCATGCCTGAACGACCCGTACTTTGATCTGCCTCCTTGCTTTTGCAACGTCCCTCATCGGTTATGGATCGTCATTGTATATGGATTCTAGTTGGGACATGTTGATGGTGTTGAGGAATGCAATCAACTATATCACATCAAACAATCGCAATGCATCAGACAGGTGAAGGGCATCAATCAACTGAGCATTGGGCTTTGGACTGGGTTTGGCATGGAGGTGGCATGATGTGACGGATTGGTGGACTCTTTCCTTCTCTTCCTAGCTCCTACTCTGTTCATTGTACCCTGAGAAAATCAGTGGTGATTCTCAGACATTGCTTTCATGCTGTAACGCGCCTCATCCTAGATCGAGATAGAAAAGAAAATCGATATGGATCTCGAATCGCAGAAAACGAATGGGTCTCAGGTGCTGGGAGAAGGAGTGTGGCCGGCATGATCCTCATGCTCCACCCTTCATGCAGATACGAATGCAATCTGATGATGCACTCTTCTTGTCGTCTATGCTTATCCGGTAGGACTATTCGCCACAGACGGTATGTTGAACAACAAAGACTTCGACGGGATATCAAACTTCCTGTTGTAATAATGGATGCCAAACTTCCTGTTGTAAAACCGATTCCGCAACCTGGCTGACGAGAACTCAGTACCGTCGTGCCGTGATCAGGGCCATGCCTCAAACGAATCACCACGGCTACCTTTCGATATCTACAGATCTATCTTTCGCGTAAGTGATGCTCAAAGCAATACTGCCTGCATTCATCCATCCATCCATCCATTCCTCCAACCATTAAGGGGAGGGCAGCAATATCAACCGTGCATTCGATGAGTCTCATCCGTTAAAAGAAAAACTCGTCGGGACGAGGCGTATTCACGAGCGACGGAGTCACTGCGCTACCCTTGCTTCTCCTACATCGAGGACGGACGCATCCAGATGAGGATTTTCACGTCCGAGAAGTGAGTTCATCGGATAGGGAGTCGTTATGCCGCAGAGCGGTAGAGGTTCAGGTCAGCTACTCCCGTCCTAGATGCGCCAGTCCTCTTCCGAGCGTACGGGATCCGAATAGAGGGCAGAAACTACCTTCTAGCGTATGTCGGGTTTTCGGTTCTGTCTGCCAAGTATAAATTAGGTAGGCACGGTAGGGCACAGCAGTATCTTCACATTGGATGGATTTACTCGCTTAGGCTGCATAATGCTTCGATTTTGTGGTACTCCCTCAAGTGTGTAGGAGTACTCGTTGTTAGTGTCGTCGATCGCCAATCAGAAGCCGGGACTCCTACAAATTGTTCTCATCGCACCGGATACGTGAGAATGCGAGAATGCTATCATGGGATTATGGAGGAATTTCCTGAGCGTGAGACACCGGTACCAGTATCTTCCAAGCCCACAAAAGAGGCAATGTGAATGTGGAGTTGACTTGGCGGGTGTGTGTGTAAGAATAGAAATACGAGTTGCTGAAACACACTGAGGGGGGGATCTTTCGGAACACGGCGGTGGCACATATTTTCTGGGGAAATGATTGTGTTGCTTGTGATTTCTGAGAGAAGAATGAGAGACGCTTGATGAGCTGCAAGTTGTAAGATACGGAGGTACCTTCGTAGATACAAAGCCCCATACGGAGGTACCTTCGTAGAACCAAAGCCCCAAGTGGCGGCAGGGCCCGTGTCCGTGCCTGCGTTTCCACACATGTAGAATAGGCACTCGTATTGACAGCGACGAATGCGATATGTTTCAAATTTCAAGTTCTGAGCCTCCGGATTTCTGAATCCGACTCTGGAGTCTTCACCATGCGCGCCCTCGTTTGGAAAGCTTAACATGCGCCAAGTCCAATCCACCACATCACTCGAGGTACTCTACGACGTCTTGTTTGCTTTGGCCGACTTCCAAGCCGGACCCAGACCAATGCGTGCGATGAAGGCAACTTTGAGGAGCAAAGGTGGTATGGTCGTCAACAGTGTGAAGGCATGGATGAAGGACCATTTCGCCGGGTTCCAGAAAACCGCTGGTCCGAGGTCTTCGATGAGGCTGGACGTGTAGATGATGTCTGAAAGGAGGCCAGCGGTGAGAAGCGAGGTCCAAATGCGCACGTCGTGGGTGAGACGAAGAGTCACGGCGTCGTTGAAGGCGAGCAGGACCCAGCCTCCCGCAAGCTGGGTGAAGATGGGGTGCATCGAATCATGGTATTGGACGCTCGGGGTTTGGATGGCGAGTAGGGCCCTCGGCGAGACGTAACTTTGCACAGCGCCTCCAAAGGCGAACAGGGGCTCGATCCAATTGAACGTCAGTCGGTATACAAAGGGGATCTGGTTCTTGGTGAAGGATGAGGATGAGGATGTCATAGCGTGCGGTTGTTTCCGGCTGGCCGCTGGCACAGCGTGCGGTTGTTTTCGGCTGGCACGATGGAGAAGGTTCAAAGTAACAGATCTGACGGAAGCGTTTGGGCAGTCCGAATCCAAGCTGGGAGAATGACGGAACTGAAGGAGGATGGCGAAAAGACTTGTCCGGTTTGCTGTGATACTGTCGATGCAGACGTCGTTATGGAGTACTGTGTAGATGGTTCCCGCGCAATCAAAAATGTACCTTAGCCCAAGTGGCAGGCAATATCCGATTCCGTTCACGGTTGGTGGGTGTTTCAGCGATAACTAGGGGCAATGTGGTAAGATATAATACAGTCGGCTATATACTGCTGACAAGAACGACCAATTCTGTCGGCCGCGCCAGTAGTCTACCACAGCAATGGTTTCGCATGGCTTGGCCTGCTTCATGGCCTCGCTGCACAGGCTGCGTCCAGTTTGAAGGACCGATTCCCTTATATGTCTTCTCTCCGCCTTACGATGGGACTTTCTTGCTTGTAAAACAGATGGACAGCCTCGTACAACATCCTCGTAAAAAGAAACGGGCGAGCAAGCCGAAGGTGAGCATTTCCCTCCCTCCGTCTTCACTGTGCAGCAGATTCTAACCGTGTGTCTTAGGTGAAGACAGGCTGCCTGACATGCAAGTACGCAATCCCTGACGTCTTGGAAATCTCCGCTTCCCATCTGACCTTCTAACCATCTGAATAGAATCAGACATGTAAAATGTGACGAGACAAAACCGTAAGCGCACCTACTACTACTACATTTCTGGCAGCATCGAGTAATCCCATCCATGTAGCAACTGTACGAGATGTACAAACACGGGCCGAGATTGCGATGGTTATGCGGAGCTTGTCCCTAGCAAAAGCAAGTCGAATCGCAGTTCAAAGTCTCCACCGAGCGCCATCAGCCAATCAAGTCCGGAAAGGCAGTTCCCAGTCTTCACTGGCTCAGTTCAGGAACAACGAGCCTTGGAATTTTTCTTCCATGAGACTGCACCGCAACTGTCTGGCTTCTTCACCAGCCGATTTTGGAATGGCAGTGTGCTGCAAATGAGTCTTTCGGAACCGGCTATTCGGTATGCCATGATTGCTGTCAGCGCCATGTACGAGGACGAAAATCTGTACGGGAAATCTCCGCTAGCTAGGACTGAGTCGCATGCTGCTTTCGCTTTGGAGTCCTACAACGCCGCCATATCCTCGCTCATCACGACCGCTAGAGCAAACCCTGATTCGATACGAGTACCAATTATGGCTGCCATCATCTTCATATGCCTGGAGTTTTTGAGAGGAAATGTTGCAAGTGCCATCACGCACATCGAGAGCGGTATCAAGATACTGAAAGACTGGAGGAGGAAGCATTGTGGCGGCCGATCCCCATTTGCCCACGCGAGCATTGCGGCCGAAGCAGCTTTCATCGAGCGAGATCTGGTCCCAATCTTTAGTTGCTTGAACATGCTGTCGTCTCTGTTCGGTCGACGGTCATTGTCAATATACACCAACAGCTCGGATGCCGGAGAGTCGTTCGAAAGCCCACCCCCTGCCACATCGCTTGCTATAGCTAGGGCCGAGTTGACTGATCTGGTGAACGTCATTGTGAAATTCATTCAGTCCATTGGAGAGTCAAAGTACAAGTCCAATGTCTCCATAGACATGATTGTGGAACAGCTTCGGTTGCAAGACTTGTTTGACAGATGGCGAGCAAATTACTTGCAACTGCTTGAAAAGGAGGCGGATACCCAGACTAAGCACGACAGACTAGGTGCAAACCTTATCAAGGCTATCTCGATCACGCTAAGCTTGTGGTTGGCCGCATCGCTTTCGCCAAACGAGTCAACATGGGACCAATACAAGGACGAATACGAGACGATTGTCACCTTGTCGAAGACCTTGGTGCCAGAAGTTGTGGACCGCTCAAAGCAGTTTAGTTTTGAGATGGGCATCATTGCTCCTCTACATTTCGTAGCATGGAAATGTCGATGGCCTCACATTAGACGGAAAGCTTTGGCCCTGCTCAAGGCATCGCCACGTCGGGAATGCTTGTTCGAGTCGTATGATTCTTGCGCAGTATTTACGCGTGTGATGCTTGTCGAAGAAGAATATTTGGGACTTCTGCCACACGAAGTGCCTCCCGAGGACGAGCTGCCGCCAGAACGATTCCGGATTCACCAGGTTGACATTACTCCAGTTCCGCCAACAGCTGAGGGAAACCCGATCAACTTCCTTTCCAAGCCGTTTGGGACATCTGGAGCCTGGCACAAACGTACTGAGTATGTGCAATTAGGCAAGGTGGATTTTGAAGAAGACTCTACTTCCTCTCGTAGCCCCACACCCGAAGTCGAAGAGAAGGACGATACAATGGTGATCTTCGCGCACCACAAGAATCACGCGGATTTCGATTCCAACTACACCGGCCTTTCCGTCTGCCAGTCAGAGACACTCATGTCTGTTGGGGAATTTCATCCACACGAGATTCTGGAGAACAACTGCGACCGGCGGAAAATCACTTATGCGGCTAAACAGGTCCGTGGTTTGCACGAGACGTACACCGATTTCAGCCATTCAGCGTATATTCGTAGACCACGGACACAACTTGCAGCAGGAGGTTTATTGAGGTGGCGTGATGCAGACTGATGGTCGAGACTTTTGATTGATGGTTTCAAGAGTAATGCAGGATTAATCTCCTAGGAAATCGGCGCTCAAAGCCTTTCATACGATGGCCCAAGAAAGCACAGTGGATCAAGACAGTCTCGTGGAGTTGTGTGTGAAACCGGCCAAATCCAAAGCATACCCATTGGGCCCACACAGCCGCTCGCGATGCCAATAGAGGAGGCGACGCGGACTTTTGGCACTTGTGATGGATTTGCGGACGTGGTACTGGACTTTGTCGACTATGGGAGACCACAGGGGCAGGAAGAAAGCTTGAGGCTACTGAAGTGAGGGAAGCGCTATTCAGAGACGAAATCGTATGATAGTCTAAGAGATGCAGGAGATGCGAAGTGATGGAGTAATGATCAAAGAGTCGGTGTGTGCTGGCATGACTGTAGCTGGTCCGGCCATGAACATCATCAACCACTGCTGTCGATACCACGTAGCAAAGTGGATATACATATGCCAAATTCCTGAATTTTTGCACGGAGTGAAATACTGTTACCCTTCATCCTTTCTCAAGGCACGGACAGGGATTGGGACATCTTCGTCTGCATTCAGCAGCAAGCTGCTATTGCCTTCGACATCTCATGTCTATTCCCCTGGAACAAATGCGATTTTATTCGGTCAATGTTTTTTGTGATTGGTGCCTTGATTGTAGTGTATCACCGCGAAGTCTGGCGCTGCCTACATCAATCGAGGCGGTTTCCAGATCAAAATGTGATGATGTTCAGTTGTTGTTGGAGTACGCGTCTCGCAGGCTTGGATCCGTCAAGGTCTTGGCCGGCAGCACTCCTCGCTTCCGAAGTCATCGACGAATGACGGCCGCTTCAACTCACCGTCAATCACATTTCTTTGTTCTCACATTCCAAACTGGGGGCAAAAAGAGGCTGGACGCACTGAAAGCCGAGGACTCTACGCTTGATAAATACTACATCGACATTGTCTGAATCCCGAGCTGAGCCTACGACAACCAGAGTATTTCCGGATCGTCTTTATGCCTACTCCTTGTAGGTAGCACCCAGCATCTCCTCTGCCTAACCACATAATACTCGAATCGGGAACCGAATCCTCTCGGCTATCATGCCATCCATACTCTCCGAAGAAGACAAACAGACGGTAAAACGCACTGTTCCCAAACCCTCGAACAAGATCCATGCAGTCGCAGTCGCAAAGCTATACATTGCCTACCCGGACAGGTCGAGATGGACGTACACAGGTCTTCAAGGGGCAGTTGTTCTGGCAAATGACCTTGTCGGGCATACAGTTTGGTTGAAGCTGGTTGACATATCGGTATGTAGAGAAAGAGAGAGAGCGAGCCAATTCGTGCTCCAGGCTGATAGAAACAGTCCGCAAACCGTGGCGTCATTTGGGACCAGGAAATATACGACACTTTCCAATACAATCAGGATCGTGTGTTCTTCCACTCTTTCGAGCTTGAACAGTGTCTTGCTGGCTTATCATTCTCGGACGAAAAGGAGGCCAAGACGTTTAAGAAGAAGGTGGACGAGCGAGAGAAGCTGGCTCACAAGAGCACACGATCGAAGCCATTTGGACCTGCAGGAGTAGCTAATGGAATTGTTTCTCAAACCGAGAAGCACCATCATGGCTTCCTCGGAGGACTATTTGGCGGTCATAAAAACACACCTGCCCCTCTCGAAACTCCTCCACCACCTGTAGCTCAGGCCGTCCGACACCCTGCTCCAGCCGCGCCTTCGCCAGGTGCGGCTGCTGCTGAAAGGGACGCTTTCATAAGGAGTATTCCTCCAGATATTTTGAAACAAATGAGAGAAATGGGATTCGGCGACGATCAGCTGGTAGAGAATGCCGATTTGGTCGAAGCATTCCTCAAAACCTCTCAGCAAAGCGAACCGAAGGGAAGGGGCCCGCCACCTCCACCACCTGGAGGTCCAAATTCGTCAACTAGACTGAGCGATATAAGCCCTCAGCACACAGGAAGCACCAATTCATCTGTCTCGAGAAGAGGTGCTCCCCCAGCTCCACCACCACCACGACGAGGAGCTCGACCTGAACTACCGTCGGCACTTACTCAAGCACGATCACCTTCACCGCCTCCCACTCCGCCTCAGCCGCGTTACAAAGCCCCTCCTCCTTTTGCAGATGCAGGCAAATTTGTGGACGACGCTCCAGTGGTGCCTGGAAGAGTGCGTGCTACGTCCAACGTATCTAATCCTGGCCCGCCTCCTCCTCCACGTCCTCCTAAGACGCCAATGGATGACAATGAGCCGCCTTCGAGATTCGCAGTGCCACCAGCGTTCGATGGACCTCGAACACAACCTCCACCGCCTCCAGCGCGTGGACCGGTGCCTCCTCCACCGCCTGCGAGAGACAATCCTCCACCATTCATTCTACCTTTACCGCCAAAATCGAATGAAGCACCACCATTACCACCCCAAAACAATGCACCCTCTCCGCCGCCGTTGCCCTCTTCGGCGTCCAGACCGGTCCCTGTGCCTCCTCCACTCCCATCAAGCAATGCGCCTCCGCCTCCTCCATTGCCATCAAGTAACGCTCCTCCACCGCCTCCTCTGCCATCCAGTCGCGCACCTCCACCGCCTCCCCTACCAAGTTCGAATGCTCCATCGCCACCGCCATTGCCATCGTCCAACGCTCCACCACCACCGCCATTGCCATCGTCTAATGCTCCGCCGCCGCCACCTCTTCCATCTTCGAATGCACCTCCTCCCCCTCCTTTGCCAGGACGATCAGATGATGCCGGACCTCCACCGCCACCACTGCCGCCTGTGGCTGCGGCTCCTGGAAGAAGTGCCTTGCTTGGAGATATTCAATCTGCTCCAAAGTTGCGGAAAGTAAGTTCTGCGGAAAAGAGAGATCGAAGTACTCCTGCGGTTCCTGGTGGTGCAGCGGAAGCATCGGCGGCTTCTGGAGGTGGCAATTCGGGCGGTGGAGATACTGGATTGGCTGGAGCTTTGGCAAGTGCTTTGGCGGCAAGGAAGGCTAAAGTCAGCCACAGTGGTGAGTATTTCTACTTTACATGTGTACGATTGTTGCTTCACCTGCTAATAACAATGCATAGACGATGAAGATGACAAGGACGATTGGTAGATAACAATCGATTTTAAAAGGAGAAGACAATTTCGCTTCGCTCCCATGACAGGAAAGGGGGAAAGCCAGGCCACTTTGCGGATTGGATGATGAAGCATGGAAAGCGAGCGTTGTTGGGTCGTTACTCTGTCACGTCATAAGGCCAGTTCGGCGACGAAGAGAGACCAAAAACTAATGTATCATGATAATGCATTGGAAATAGCGTCGTACTGCGAAGGCCTAGAAGCACTGTTACGGATGTCTATGTCATAGTAGACGCGGGATTAGATTGGAAGCGCAGAGATTGCAGTGGGCAATTGTTTTTGGCGTTCTTTGGGTCCATAACGTCGATTTGGCGTGACCAGGCTGTTTTTGGATGAATGGTACTAGTTTATATTCTAAATAGACCAGTATTCTTCATGTTGATGTTTTTTGAGAGCCCTTGTCGTAAGCCTTGGGAGCTGTATAGATAGCTCATTTCGATTTGCTGAAGCTCTGAGGGGGTTGGAGAAGGGCTCGGGATTCATGGCCGTCTTGCTCGATACTGCTGGACTACTGCACGTTTTGGCAGTCAAGCCTCATGAACACATGGATGATCCCTTCTGAGACGGTCTTCAAATTCTCCGCAGGCATTCTGGATTTTGAGGCTTCATCAACAAGAGACGTGTCGTTGAAGCCGAAGTCCAAGGCCTACAAGGCTGGTTCCAATGCCGGTACCGGCTGCTTACGTGGACCCTCTAGGTACTCAGGCGGGCCGCGGGAGTCAGGTCGAGGTCAGACCCAGCGCCCAACAATCGAAGTCCGCAATCGCATCCTCTCCTCGGAGCCTCTCACCGGGCCGGGCCCCATCAACTTGGGAGATTGCTCACGGGAGTATGCTTGCAGCCTGCAAACAACGGGGCATAGCCACCGGTGGCCTCCATAGTCAGTCCCCGAACAACCACCAAGACACCAATCATGGCCGCGGAAAATGATTGCAGATGACGGCGGAAGCAGGGAAGAGGCAGGAGGTGCTATGCCTTGCAGCGACTTCTGCATGTTTGCACACTTGACGAGCGAATGACTGAGTTGCATGATTCTCTAGCTCTAGCTCACCAGAGTCTCCGTCACCCTACACAGTATACAGAGGCATATGTCCGCCTCCGTTCAGTGTTTGTGTCCGAACACAGGCCGTTACTGCCGCTGACTTGGTGGATGCGCTGCGGGTCATACACATCCAGCATAAGGTAGTTGCTTCTTCCGAAGTTCGTGTTCTCGAGAAGATTCTTGCGCTGTTTCCAGACTTTCAAGAGCTGTGCAGATATTGCCTACAGACTGCCCATCAGGATGGTGAGGGATCCAAGCAAGAGGAAGCTGCCCGTACAGCAGCTGACAATCCTCGGTATGTACCCTTCTGCCTCTCGCTATGGCTATTCCAACTCAGAAGGCTAACCGAAGCACAGCAATATGTCGTTTTGCAGAGCCCATATCACTGACGTCCATATTTCCCTACCTACCTGAGATGATCGAGAGTTTCAACGTACCCGCAACAGACATTGCCTTTTGGGCAGGCGCGACCTCTGCGGTATATTCCCTCTCCCAGTGTCTCACTGCTATCGCATGGGGCACAGCAAGTGATCGATACGGCCGGAAATACATCATTATTCTAGGTCTCCTGAACACTATGATTACATCGCTGCTATGGGGTTTCAGTACATCACTGCCAATGGCCTTGGTTGCTAGGGCTATGTCGGGAGCAGGCAATGGGAATGTGGGAATCATTAGGACTATGGTGGCCGAAATGGTTCCATATCGAGAATTACAGCCCAGGGCATTCAGTGTGATGCCATTGGTGTTCAATATTGGCTCGGTGCTAGGCCCTTCTTTCGGAGGCGCGCTGTCCAATCCGCTGAATAGGAAACCGACAGACAATCCCAGAGGAGGCTCGCTGCTCTGGAGGTTCCCATACGCGTTACCCAATATAGTGTCTGCATGTTTCTTCCTTTTTGGCATCATCGTCGGAGTTCTGTTCTTGCATGAGACTCTAGCTGCGAGGAAAGGCAACAAAGACTATGGTTTACTCCTTGGGAACAAAATTGTGAAAGGGACTCAGCGTGGCGTTCATGGCATCAAGAAGTTGCTCCTGAGAAAAAAGACGCCCGAAGAAGAACCACTCCTCCAGTCATCAACAAGCACTCTCAAAACGACAGAAGACGAGGAATCTGCCGTTGCTAAATTAGAACCTACCGTACCGGCGAAGAAGCTCACTTACCGAGAAGTGCTGACCAAGCAGACTACGCTGAATTTGCTGGTCTATACACTTCTCGCTATGCACTCCATTGCGTTTGATCAGCTCCTTCCCGTCTTTATGCATCACCCACGATCCGGACCCGATGTCTTTCCATATCGCTTCCCGCTACGCTTCAACCAGGGCTTTGGCCTGAATTCAAATCGCATAGGTCTTCTCTTTACGGTGTACGGAATGTTTGGAATATTCTATCAGTTTGTCTTGTTTCCACTTCTGGCTAGCAAATATGGTGTTCTGAACTGCCTTCGTGCGGTTCTTGTTGCGATGCCAGTAATCTACATCCTCGCACCTTTTTCCACTCTCGTTCCATCAGTGCTTGGTGCTCAAGGCACTTTGTTTGCACTCTGGATGATCAAAGGATTGTGCTCGACCTTCGCGTTCCCCTGCTCTACCATTATGCTCACGAATTCAGCTAGCAGTTTGGCAGTGCTTGGAACTGTGAATGGCATTGCCACTTCCTTCTCTGCCATTGGTCGAGCTGCTGGGCCTACCATCAGCGGAGCGGCATTTACGTGGGGCGCCAAGAAGGGATATATGGTCACGCCGTTCTGGACCCTTGCATTCTTTGCTGCCTTGACTTGTGTACCTGCTTGGTATCTAGTCGATGGAGAAGGATTTGGCGATGAAGACACCGAGGACGAAGAGACAGATGGGGAAGACGAAGAAGATATCGATACGGCAGATGAGCAGGAAGAGGATGATCGGAAGTTACCCTCGTACAAGAAATTGAGGGCGAATAGCAGGGATAAAAATGTTTATGGATACGCTGGTGCCGCGTCTGAGGATGAAGACTCTATCGCACCACTTGGCGGACTGCTGAGTCGGGAAACGAGTCTCTCGAGAACAATGTCACGATCTCGTCAAATCAGACAGCCCAGCCCTTCGCAACAAACCGACTCATTAGCGTCGAGTTTCGTCACCGATAGTGAGGGTGGCTACGTGCCTGAGGATGGAGAAGATGACCAAGATCCTTGGCCGACAGAAAGGAATGCTCGTGGTCAAGATAGTGAAGTCAGACAGGGCAGGAGAAGACGAGAGAGTAGTCGCCCGAGCAGTAGGAGGAGCAGTGTTCCCATTGGGATGGGCGCTGGGTTTCGGAGGATGAGTTCGAATTTGGGGCAGACGAGGAGTGGGCTGGGCACTGGGGGTGGGCTTGGTGGCGCTTGATTAGATAGAAGGTGTTGGGTTTCTTGTGTAGATTTTGCCTTTTGCTTATGAGGTTCGTGCGGAGAATTTGCACTGCGTGTTGTATTGTACGGATTTTTTGAATAAGACTCGTTTAACCTTGTGAGCAGGCTATATTAGCTATTATGCCGCTGAAAGCACCGCTGAATAAGCACCGCTGAATAAGCACCGCTGAATAAGGACCGCACTTGGTAGTTAGTTTGAACCGGATTTCTGTCCTAACGTGTTTTGAGCTTCCAACAATATCTACGGATATCAATCAACAGACTTTGCACGATTATTAGTAGATGATATTTATTAACGGCCGGTACTATTCTTGATACCTATTAACAACCACTGGCAGCACTGTATAGAATGGCACACACGCACTATACGCCGGGCACTACCCCGAGTATCCCAACAGAAATGCCACTCCGTAAGATTGTCGATCTCATAAAGACCATGGCTAACAAGTTTACAATGCTAGGACGAGCTCATCATAATACGGGTTACCAACTGAGCTACTTGACATGATGCCTCGGGCGACCTTTATCCGATCTCAGAACAGACCGCACATTCTCAACGGTTCTGTCAAGTCTCGTAATCAGCAATATAAGACTTCAACATCTTTCCGTCTGCTCCAGCAACCAGAGGAACGGACTGGAAGAAGAGGGTATTCTACCTCGGTCTTTGATTATGATTCCGCAATTCTCCCTGTGCCTGTCCGATTTGTGTGGGCTAGATCTGGCCCTTGAGAGTGCCGACGCTATTCCTAGTGAGTATCGCATATGTCGTCACTTATATTGTTCAGTCGCTGATTCGCTATGTAGATAACAAGAGCGGCTATGGTCCCTTGGGAAATTCCCGGAGCCAGGCCTCTCTTCTCGATTCCATCTCTCTAAGATCCCTCGGTTCAGACTGTACAAATACTGACGAGTTTCTCGCGAAGTTGGCGAAATCAAAGGAAGTGCTTCCCATATTGAGAAACCTTATTAACCCACGGAATGTATTGTAATACCGAGGACTTTGCACTGTTCCTCCAAAACCCCAGTACCCTCTAACGTCTTTCCCTACTCAACATGGTGTTCAACTGCCGACCAGACGATCAAACCTTCGTCGACCTTGTTAACATTCTCGCAGACTCTAAATACCTGCTGAACTTTCGTGGCCAATAAATTGCTCAAACATTTTTCGGGTTGCATTCCCCTATCTGTGCTATCCCGACATTCGCGAATACGAGCGGGGGTGGGATGAACTTACCTGGGATGTAGATATCACATGGCCTAGCATTCGGGCTAAACAGGAGCCATACAGAGCACGTAAGGAGAAATGGGAGGGTGTCTCCAAGAAGGCGAGAGGAAATTGATAGACAGAACTGATTGCATGGAAGGTTTAAACTTAAAGAGAAAGAGAACCACAATCTGAACAGCGATACCTACTCCATAGCGGGAAAAGAGATGGATTATGAGCAAATGTCAATCGCAAGAATGGAGACTTCGTGAGCCTGTGTTGGATTACATACTGCCTCGATCACGCCATCGCCGCTCTTCCTCCACAAACCGAAACGACAGAAATCCACCCGTCGTCTGGCGAAGAGACATGAGGTGTGTGATGAATCGCAGCGTTCAATTTAAGACTACCACCTAATTATGACAGCAGGATGATGATTCACGCCACAGACTCAGCCGAAAGACATCTCAACTCTCCCATCATGAACCGAACGCCCGACCTCACCTACCATCTCCACTTCTCATGGAATTTAAAAGAGCAAAATTCCATCCTCGGTGTGACGATAAGACATCGTTGGTGTAAAGAGTCCGAGCAAGCACTCAATTTGAGATTGTAGGCTCACTTCCTTCATGTGTATTTTTCCTTCTCCGCGCAATATCCCCAACTCCCCTGCCCACCCCTGATTACACACCGTTCCCTAAAGTCACAATTGTTGATCGCAAAAGCCGGCAAAAAGCCCGGAGTCCTTTCCTTCCACCGATGACACGTGGGGAACTTGACCGTCTCGCTCCACGGTTGGTATTCGCCGGGCTTTGTACACGTTGCTTCCGTTAGGGTGTCGTTATGGGTGCGCAAGCCTAGTGGGTTGCCTGGGATGGGAGTTTCGCACCAGCATCTTCTGTATGGAGCGCAGCCGAGGGTCGGTGCGGCGAGACTGAGGAGGAGGGTGGTGGGGAGGATAGAGAGCTTCATTTGCCGGCGTGGGAGATAGGGACGATGTTTACGGTTGGAGAGCGAATAGTAAGGATAAGGTGTATTCGAGGTTTTCTTTTGGGGGTGGGTGGGATTCTTGAAGAATGATTTTAATCCGTTCGTTGAAGATTTGGCTGGGGACGGAGTGCGTGAGAAGGTGGAATTTATAAGTCAGGGTGCGGGAGTTTTCGTGATCTTTATCCTGATCTTTATCTTGATCTGTATGCTGACCTGTATCCTGATTTGTACTCCGTATTCTGATCTATTGAGGCGCCACATCGAATACGAATACGAGATTAGTTAGGACAACTAAGTAGTACTAGTATATATTACTTTAGTCTTTAGACCTAGGCCTCGACCCTATGTAATAGATAGCTTAAATCACGCATAGAAAGTAGGTTGGGATACATAGCGCTACTTATAATAAAATATACGCTAAATACTAAATAGTAAAACTTAAGTACTATATATCGCTATTGAATAGTGCTTAGTAGCCTTACCGATTAGATTAGACGAGCCCAATTAGGCCTAGATTATACGAAATTTACCGAGTAACCCTCAACTTTCGGGACTAATCCTTGGTTTTTGGTACTAATCTACCCTAGAATAGCCGAAAAGTGGGTAATAGGTATCATCCCGCTTCGTCTGTTTACTAACCGGCTAAAGTCTCCACGTGCACATTCATCCCATATAATGACTCTACCAGGTCCAGAACATGCTACGTTGAAGTTATATACGGATGCATATACGAGTATATTTTTTAGGATAATATATATAGTAGTATATTCTTTATCAACCAATTAGAAGGCCCTACTAGGTAATACTACTATCAACACACGTACTATCTATATAATAATGCCTCTATTACGTAGACCTATCGGTAACGTCCTCGTAAGCTTCCTTCCGCTCCTTCCGCTCCCTCCGCCAGCTCCTGAGACCGTTGGTATAGCGTTAAGATTATACGAGGGTATGATTTAATTGCGGTGAGCGTAGAACTACTTATAGTCGTAGTATATTACTGTATCATTTTCTTCTTATCTTCGTGTTATTCTTGTATTTGGCTTATTGTGAGTGCAAAAATGGTCTGGAAAGCGGCGGAACCACGAGGGTTGAAAAGATTGAGCCGCAATGAAGTCCGAGTCTTCGCTTACGTGGACGGTCTAGGGAGGGCTATAGGCGGCACATACACCAAATTGCTTTGTAGTCTCGCAGATTTCCTCTCATTCTACTCAATTAGGATGACGATTTGAGTCACCACATACTCAGGTAGGCGATGTATCATCTCGTCAATAGTAGGTTACGATAGTAGGTCCATTTTCCAGTTTTATTCAGGATTTTCGAGTCTACTAACCTAATTTTAAGGTGTCATCTGAAGCCCGGGGTGCTTGCCGACGAGCCAGCCGTTTTTCAGATCATTTTTACACAGACGATATATTTAAGTATTTCTAACCACCATGATATCACCTATCTAGATAGCGAGCGAGGTTCTTCGTTATTTATAGCGGAGGTAGATCCTCCGGCGCCGTGCCCCGGCATACTCGGATATACATGCGCGATTTTTACATACTAATATATACCTAATGTAGTATGTGTTCAAAGGCAATGCATGTCCCAGTATGTCGAGGCACGGCACAGTCATTCTATGGGATGCATGTGCGAGTGGAGACTTTAGCCGATTTACTAACATCCTCGGTTTGTAAAGTATCCACAGTAGCGCTACAGATGACCAGTCACGCCAGGGTAGATATAGTTATCAGAACCGAAAACATGTAGTATCGTATTCAGTTCATTCATTCTATGACCTCGTGTACAATGACTATCGATGATTGGAGGGCTTGCCTACAAGGAGCTGCCCAAGGAATCTAGCACATTGCTTCATAGTATAGTTTCGAGCACTGTCGTCTTCCGGTTGCATGTGGAAACGTTGGTAGATGGTCAAGCCAAGAAGTCACGACTTTTGCTGCTTGTGGTCTACTGGTCTGATATCAGGACACAATGTTGTGTCTTTCTAGGCTGAGATCTTGACAAGTTCGGAACTGCTGGGAACCTAAATCCGTCGAAACTGGAGTCGAGTTCGAACACAGCCAAACACTATGTTGTGCTGCGCCGTACTTTCAAAGTTGAACCAGACGTGAAATGATGAACCCACTCCAATACCTGTTGACACAACCATTGCAGTCCAGGATTTTTCAGCCCCCGGAATCCCACGTATCTCTTGCCAATTGAACCCAACAACAACATCCAGCGTTCACAAAAAAAAAACCAGCCAATACACTGCCTGAAACAACAACACCGACACCAACATTCACTCTCCGTCAACGAGTGAGTAAGATCCTGAGTTCCCAATCCTAGTTGAGAATTGTATTAATGAACCGCAGAAAGCATGCCAACAACGTTCCTCTCCCTCTCCCTCGAGCTTCGCCAGGAGATACTATTCCTCACCTTCGACGCGCCTTACACCGTCGATATCGCGCTCAACGTCAACCTAACCTCGTTTTGGCAGATGGCAAACTACGTTGGCACCTTAAGCATCCCCCAGACACCAGTCGTCGCTCCAAACATCGCCAAATGAGCTCTTGTTTTGAAATCGTCCCACCCGGTCGTCAGCATGGATCTGGACATCGTTCTGAAGAAGATTCTCGCCATGTTTGAGGACCAGGTTGGTGCTACTATGGTGATGTCAGGCGTGTCAACTATCTGCCTAACTTTACCCGCCCTATGCGGGCGGATGCCAGTTGGTCTGCAGACTCAGGCTTACTCGACAACGAGCTTTCCCTTCCTCGACGTACTCGCCCTACCGTCAGACGAGAGGGCAGGAGTAGGGTATATGTAGGGCTATAGGAGAAAATCCGAGTTACGGATTTAAAAGCGAGATTGTAAGCGGGGCATCTACTTCCTAGTTAAGATAATTATATAGAAATTATTTTCTCCCGCCTATACTACCGGGCTATAGGGCGGATAGGAGAATATACGCTATAGTCCGGCTGCGGATAGGTAACCTTCCGCCTACTCGTCCTGGCCTTACTCGCTCCCGGCGCGGATAGTTGACACGCCTGCAGAGATGACTGGGTTTCATAGAGCAACAGAAGATCATCGTGAGATTCTGCGGTTGAGGAGAAGTCAGAACATGGACTATCATTGAGTGGCACCAAAAATGACTTACCCGGATGACACCATTCCATTCACTCATCCTCAACCTGTGACATCAGTATCTCCGCGTGATGCCCAAGAAAGTGCACTTCTTCTGACTTCGGGTTTGAATCGTAATCCAACACAACACAACAAACAACAAGCCGATCATGGCGCCAACAGGCTACCTCTCCCTCCCACTCGAGTTGCGCCAAAGGATCCTCAACGATGCGCTCGAAGATGCGGCCAACCGAGACTTCGCTCTAAACGTCAACGTCAGACTTGTCGAAATTGCCATGGTAGGCTATACTTCTCTCTGCTCCACCAAAGACTCGAATTCAAGCCGACCATCAGCACCTCACCTACA
This sequence comes from Venturia pyrina ICMP 11032, assembly GCA_000738655.1. Taxonomy (NCBI): domain Eukaryota; kingdom Fungi; phylum Ascomycota; class Dothideomycetes; order Venturiales; family Venturiaceae; genus Venturia; species Venturia pyrina. The sequence continues at coordinate 59,755 of JEMP01000075.1, read as the reverse complement.
CGACCGTGCAGCAATCCTCATCAGCGTCCATCACACAGTCATCGACGATATCGCTTTCGTACTGGAGCAACATCTCAAGATTCTGGAAGAGGACTGGGCGCGGCCATCCGGCTGGAGCTTGTCGAAGTCGCGCGAGTACAACTTCAAATCCAACATCGTGCAGCAACACTTTTTCTTCTGGATGAGCGCAAAGCATGTGGACAAGTCGCATCGTTGGTCGCTGTTACTGAAGAATAATATGTTTGGACCGTCTTACGAGGAGCTCAAGAGACAGAGGGCTATGCGGCACGCGGTATGGAGCATCCCCGAGAGCTGCTATATTCAATGAGGGTCGATCAAGTCAAGGGATGACGAAGGAGGGACATTGCACAAAGGGTCTCCTCATGAGATGAACTACACACTTCGGCATCAGCACAAGTATGTAGACAAGGTCTTTGGGTAACATGGTTCAGATATTGCATAGTTCAACTCACAACAACATGCCAAACTTCCTGTCTAAACATGCTTGCGAATCAAATCCACGTAACCCCTCCACGCAACCCCCTTACTGGCCTCCATATTAAACATGTAATCGCCCCACCAAGTACCTGCCGACCACCAACAAACACCCCACCAATGTTTTTTATTATCCGCCAAAAACTTCAGCATATTATCCACTGCCTCCTTGCAAACTGGATTATTGCCCGCAGCAAACTCCCCGAGGAACCCAACTTTGTTCTCCTTCTTCAACCACGCCGTCGCAGCCTGGAGCCTCTCGACGCCAATAGTGGGGCTAACGCAAGCCTCGTGAGTGCCAGAACTATCAGCGTCGAGATATTGATGCATTTGGTAGATGAGTTTGTTGCTGGGGTCAGTCAGACTGCCCATCGTGGCGGCGTTGCCGGAGGATACCCAGCTCCAGGCGCCTGTCCACGCATTGCCTTCGACTGTTATGTACTGGGTTTTTGCTCCTGCGGCGCGGATGCCGTTTATGGCGGCTTGATTTAGTTTTACAACGAGGGCTTGGTCCATGTCGTGGACTTGTAGCGTGATTAGTTGATGGTGAGAACTTGAGGCAGAGAACGGGAGGGAGGGACTTACATTCGTTGTTTGTGTCGAAGATGACTCTGTTGTTGTCTTTGAAAAGATAGGCGAGGTTTCTCCAGTAGCCTTGGAAGGCGGCGACATCTGTGTTGACTTTGCCGTACCAGCGGCCGTAATTGTGTGGGCAGATCATGGCAAATTGCCCTCTATCGGTATATCCTTTCACGGTCTAACAATTTAGTGTCGGTACCAGAAGCAGTGGTGAGACGAACTCACTGCCTTTAGATCATTGATGTATTCTGTAGCAAATGCACCCTTCTGATTTTTGCCAACAACCCCTCGCTCAGCAAGGATGTTGATACGAAACGTATTTATGCCTTTGGCTATGTAGCTATCGGTAGCACTCATATTGGGCCAGACGTACTGTGCGTGTGTCAGAACTTGTTCCTGACGATTCCAGACACGTATTATACCTCTTTATTTTTGACACCAGGAATAGTGCCTTCACCGAACTCTGGTCCACTCTGATTGATACCGAAAAATTTGAAGTTTCTCGTATCAACGACATCGTGTTGAGCAGAGACCTGATCAACAGGTTTTACTGCGGTACCTCTAAGACCAGCTGAGACATGATCAACAGGCTTTGCTGCGATACCTCGAAGACCAGCTAGGAACGCAAATAAACAAGAACGAGAAAGCATGATTTCAACGGAATGAAGGAGCGACTGTAATGGGATTCACGAAAGTGGACCTGAGGTCACAATCTATAGCTACTCACATAACGTGTATTGAGCTGTAAGAAGATAAAAATAAATTGAGGACTGAAATGCAATTTCGGCATAAATGTTAGCACGGCAAAACTCGCGGCGTTGGCCGCGTATCCCTTTCAGCATGGTGACACAGTATGCCGATGGGACTTCCTGGGATAGAATGTCAAGATCCACGCCGCATGGCCATGTGGTCGGCGGTCGAGTCAGCAATTATAGTAGGGAAATGAAATCTTTGACATGGGTGAACCTCAGTAGAATAGCGGCCCACAAGGCAGAGAGATGAAAGCGGAGAAGAGTGCCCTTGCGATGATCGTGATCTCTACGACCACGATGGGCTAGGTAGCATGGTTTTCCACAAGAAACTGCATCTCGGAATAATCTGCTTCTATGAAGTAGTGGCGATCCTGCGTGTCGGCGATTAATGAAAGAGATTGTCAAGGTTCGCGAGGGGAAACTCTCCTATGGTATGCTATTCTGAGACAGCTAATAGAATCGGCCTCAACCCGGGTAACCTCAAGGATGAAGGGAGGACGATTGTGGTGCTTGTTCTGGACAAACTTCGCTTAACAAACGAGCCTGTTGACGGGACCCATGAGAGATTCGTCCTAACTCCACGCGAGAAGAAGGGCCGACTCAGGCGAGCCGTCGCCCGGGTGTGGCATACGGGAGCAAGATTTGCAGCCCAATAATGATAACACGGAAATTTTTGGTACGTAGAGATTGAAGTCGGCAAGGACAAGATGGCCATTGTGTGTAGCAACCAACGCCAATGGATTATTCACGGTGTCTTTCCATGAGCGAAGACGAAGATTCCACGTAGATGGGTAGTTGTATTTCGTGCTCCTAGCCATACTGTGTAAATGTTGGGTCGGATACCGTGACCGTGACCGTGGCATCGAATGGGTCCAGGATCTGGTAGCTGGACTGCGAAACTGGATAAGACATGATGTGGAGGAGGTGGAGGAGGTGGTGGTGGTGATGTGTGGTGATGGACCGGTGGTGGTTGGGGCAGTTGACGCAGTTCTACTGTGTGCTGAGATAGTTCTACGGAGGACGGAGTGAGGGAGTCTCTACTATGGGAGATATCTACTGTGCTATCACTACTACTAGTACGTATCCGTAGTAGCTATCGAAGCTATGGCCTTGCACCCGCACCCGCACCCGCACCCGCACCCCTGAGCTGATCCTCTTTGGGATTAGTAGGAGGTACCATAGTAGAAAGATCCACGCTTTCGATCCAACTACAACTCCATCTCCATCCTTCTGTACTATGTATCGTAGGCCTTGAGGTTTCCATTCTCCCCTAGTAGTCCTCTTCCACTCAGCCATCAGAAGAGACGAGGCCAGGACATGTAAGCTATACAACAAAGCCAGTCCAATATCGGCTTCCTCTCAGAACATCCAAAACGATCAGGCAGCGTTTTGCCTACCGCGGTTCAGTATGCACTTATTTTGTTTTGATGACCCGGATGAACTTCACGAATTACTGCTTCAGCTCTTGACCAGACACTTCAGCTGACCACAGGTAACACCCGCGCGCTATTCACACCAAGTCTTGACTCGCTTCGATCCATCACACTCAACACAGACGCCGCCTACATAAATCCCCTTCTTTGACTGACCGGCGAGGCTGCACCACCACCAACAACAAATCTCGTTGGCCCAATCTCGACCACTAAATCTCATCTGCCTGCACCTACATCTCACTCCCACCCGCAATCAACCATACTGGCAATCATGTCGCAAGACTCTCGTCTCATGAAGCTCCCGCTAGAGATGCGCCACAAGATTTACGGCTTCGCCAGCCAGCGCCCTCACCCGAACCTCATCTTGAAGGAATACCTCGAAAAGACCGACCCAGATATTGACCCACCTCAAGTCGCGGCTCCCGTCACCGGCGACATTGGAGAAGATGAGGACAGCGAGTCTGAAGAACAGGGCCCAGAGGGGGAGGCCGTGGACGATGATGATGAGGCCAGTGAGCTAGAGACCCACGGAGAAGATGAGGACGTTGCAATGACCGATGTCGAGGACGAACAGTCCGACGAGCCGGAGACTACTGCGGACACCACAAGCATCGCCGCTATTCCAGTCCTTGTCACTACCTCAGCTACGATGGAAAACGTCTCCGCCGAAGCTGGGGAGGGTGAGGCCGATGACAGCGAGGATGAGACTGATGGCGGCGAGAACGACGGCGACGAGAATAATGCCGATGAGGACGATGGCGACGATGAGAACGATGATGACGAGAACGATGGCGACGAGAGCGATGGCGACAGCGAGGGAGAGCAGGAGGAGGATGGCAGCGATGAACACGCTCCTCCCCCAGTACGCCCCCGTGAATACACTGGACGTCGCACCAAGTACCGTCACATGTTGACGACCATCAAGACACGCGGCTGCCCTCCACCAATTGGACTTCTACAGGTCAGCAAACAGATTCACGATGAAGCTATGGAGTATCACTACCGCACTTCCTTCATTGAGATCGACGTTACTGCAGCCTTCGCCCATCAGTCTTTCTTCGAGGAGACGCTTGATAAGTTTATGAACAATGCCTTCTCTCCAATGGAGCAAGTCCGCAAAGTAAAGATCACCCTTACATGGGACTCCGAATGGCTCCGTGAGAAAATCACTCCCCCCGAGGCAGAATTAGAGGATGACTTCGTTTTTGGATTCTATCTGAACGAACGCATCACGAAGACTTGCGCATTGCTTGCGGCCGTTCCAGAACTTCGCCACGTGGAAGTTGACTGGTACGACACCGAGCGAACAGACAAGAGCCAGAATCGGATGAACGACACTCTCATGGAGTTTCTGTCACTAGGAAGCAAAGAGTGGACTGACAACACCACCGAGCCACCAATACAGAAGAACGTGGACGTTACTTTCCGCGAGCACATCTCCGAAGCTGGAACCGCCCACGCTCGCCATAGCTTGCTCGCTAAGCGTAGAACCGAGTTCGACCAGATTCTGGCGTCTGGATTGGCTTTTTGTTAGGTACTGCATCAACTTTCCTTACAATATCAAGATACGGACCCAGGCTTTCACCATCTTCATGACACGGTTATCCAAGATCCCGCCTTCAGTCATCTATCATACATGAAATCAAGATCTCGTTGGACTCCCGAGTTTGATGCTTCATGGCCAGCTGGACCACTACGACAGGTTTTCATTTACCTATTGAGAGCCCGTTGGGGTCTTTCGGTGTATGGTGAATCGTCATGACGAGACATATACCAGCTCTCTCGATTAATCAAACCCAGCAATTCCCATGTCCCACGACTTCACGACCTTTCTTCGTCGGTTCTGGCGCTCCTTAGGTGGTTGGCTTGTGGAGACGAAGCATATTTGGCTTTCGGCGTTCTGATATCTAACTAAACATTCTGTTGCTCTGCCCCCGCTTACCCGCTGCTTGCTGCTCCCCTAAATGCTTCAGACACTCTTTTCAAAAATTCTTTCTCAGTCGCTTTACCGACTTTCCTGGCGTTAGATGGGAGATTCTGAAAAAGGACACCGTCAACTTTTTCCACGGGTCAGCATGGGTTACTCACACGAATGGACGGATAACCGTGGCTGGATTTGACGACTTTATGGTGGCATATCATAGGCGTTCAAGAGACTTCATGATGACACGAATGAGCATGTTTACTTTGCATTGATTTTCTTGGGGGCATTTGCTTGTTCTTTTCATGATGATATGATGAGGTCAACTAGTAGTAATGGAATGCAAGCGTCTTTCAGTCTATCCAAAGCCGCAGTGAACACTCTTTTGATGAATTGAGAATCTTAGATTACTTTGGACATGTTCGACAATTTTGTAAGCTTTAGAGGACGTGGTCCAGGATTTCATCGTCGTTGACTTTGATGTGAGGTTGTTGCAGATACCTAATGATTCTCTTCTACCTCCGCCTATTGCGCATCTAGAGATGCAAGCGGCGATCTATATGTTGGTCGCAGGAGATTTCTCCGCTGGCGCAGCACCGATGGCGAAGCCAACACTCTTCGCTATTGCCTCGAAGACCATTCTCTTTTTCGTGTCTTCCTAGCCTTCATGAAACTCGTTTGGTCCATCCATATTCGCCTAGAATTCCTCTTCCGCTGTCCTGGTATCTGTTCTTCAACCACCCTCGACCATTCTCTTTCCCTGCGCTCTCACCACCTCGTCCAATATTCCGCGGACTCGCTTACATCCGGTGATACCCACTGCTAGCATCTCCTCCAATTTATCCATTTGTACTCTTGTTTCCAAAACACAGACAACGACTTTCTCCCCCTCTCCCAACGTTGCTACGGTCAGGTATGGCAATTCCTGCTCTTCCAGTCCATTCAGATCCAGGAGAGGATCGTCTACATCTTCGTCTCCGCCTAGGTTATTTAGACCTGGGATTGCTGATTGCGTCTTCACCTGCGGTGTGGAATTTGAGGTGGAAGACGTGAGTCCAGCGGTACAAGAAGTGAGGTAATCGGACATTGGGATTCCGGCGTCTATTAGTGCGAGAGTGGATGCATTTATGAGGGCTGAGAGAAGAGAGCCATCGAGGGAGAGGACGTGGAGGGTTATGGTTATTGTGCTTGATGGGTAGTGTTGGAGATGTAATGTCGAGGAGAGGGCTTGCGTTAATGTGTGGGAGAGTTCTGATATCCTCCTACAATCCATATAGTTAGCAACGAATAATCTCACCGAAGCACCTGTCAACAGTAGAAAAGGGTGTAGAACATACTTGTCCGTCCTACTCCTCTTCTTCCTCTCCACGCCCGAGAAACCCGCGATCGATATCTCAACCTGAATCGAAGCTTCATTCCCACTTGAACCTCCGCCAATTCGTCTTCCCTCGGCGGGACCGGAGACGGTGCAGATTACTTTTGTGTTTCCCATTTCTAGGTACGAGGAGCCATCTGCGGCGGCTTGAGTGGAGATTTGCGCATTGATGCGGCGTAACTCGTTCCAGCGGCGACCATCAAGACGAAGGAGGGCGAGGGAGTAGGAGGATGTGTCGAGAGGCATTTCGTAACGGGATATATGGGAATTGCTGCAGTGGGATGGACTTTGAGATCTTGTCGTGAATTATTTTGGAGCTTGGGCCAGATAATTTAGAGGTCACGGTCTATATCATCAGATTTTGAGATTTTGGATGGAAGACTGTCTGTAAATAACCATGTGTGAAATTCACCTAGGCAGTCGCACTAGGTAGAATCTACATATACTGATATGCCCGACATCTTGGTGTTGAGGATGAAAAGGCTTTCCAAACATGCTAGCAGCAGCTTGGAATTTCTACTCGCAATCACATGTCGACGCGCCCAAGTGGCGTCTCGTCGCAATCTCCCGGCTTCCTGAGGGTTTTCATCAATCATGTCGCGTACAATACCACCACGGACGAAAACATACACACACAACAGATATGAGCCTGGACGCGAGACCATCGTCGAGAAAGTCAATGGCATGGAAGGCGACGAGATCAGTGACAGTGACTTGGACATTCTCGATGTCGTAACAAAGGAAGTCAAAGGCGGCAATACCGATACGTACATCAAAGGTTTGCTCTCCTCATTCCTACTTGCTGTATATCGAGCTCACAATTATACAGGAGTAATTGGAGCCCAAGCATCAGAGACTGATAATGAATCATCCGATACTGCGCATTCGGACGACGATGAAGTTGTCAAGAAAGATAAGGCGAAGAAACGCGTATACAGTGTGGCACCTTCCCCCGCCGAAAAGGTAGATTTGTTCTCGGACGAAGATTCAGAGACAGCGTATAAGACCTTCAAGAATCGCAAAGCGAAAAAGCGAAAACGTGCTGTTGCTGAAACGAAAAGAGTCAAAGCTCAAAAGGCTAGCAAAACTTCTACCATCGTCGGCAAACGTGCTCTGCCTGCAGCGAAGAAAGATGAAAGGAAGCGCGCCAAATGGGGTGAAGATGCTGTAGACAATGAGCTCAACCATCGGCTGGACGACGAGCATATCCCCGATTACATAAAGAACCGAAAGGAGAAATTCGAGAAAATCAAGGAGAAACTTGGAGAAGCTGGGCTGAAACTTCCACCTTCATACGACGATGTCTACTTTTCTGATGACGAGAGCTTGGAAGATATCAAAGAGAAACCACAATTACCACGCTTGAAGCCTTGTGCGCCATATGAGGATAAACAGCTTCAATACTCAGGAGGCACGGTTCCCGCTCCAATTGCGCAATGGCTGCGAGACTATCAGGTAGAAGGCGCAGAATTCTTGCACGAGCTCTTTGTTTGGCAAAGAGGCGGCATCCTGGGAGATGACATGGGTCTAGGCAAGACGATTCAGGTTATATCCTTCCTGACTGCAGCTTTTGGCAAGACGGGAGATGCGCGGGACAGAAAGCGAATGCGCAAGATGAGACGGAAAGACGACAATCGATGGTACCCAAAAGTGCTCATTGTCTGTCCAAGCGGGCTCATAGAGAATTGGAAGGCCGAGCTCGATCGCTGGGGATGGTGGACCGTATATGTTTATCACGGCACTGTTTCTGACAAAGAAGAGGCTTTGCGCGCCGCTACCACCGGCCGGCTGGAGATCATGATCGTACCGTATGCTACCTACCGGATAAACGCAAGCGCCATTAATACTATCGATTGGGACTGTGTCGTCGCGGACGAATGCCACCAAATCAAAGGACGCCAGTCTGAGACTACGCACGCCATGAACGATATCAATGCACTCTGCAGGATTGGGTTGACTGGTACGGCTATACAGAACAACTACGACGAGTTATGGACACTTTTGAACTGGACAAACCCTGGACGCTTTGGGTCACTCGCAAGCTGGCAGGCTTCGATCAGTAAGCCTTTAAAAATCGGACAAGCGCACGATGCCACATCATATGAACTTGGCTTGGCGAGAAGGACAGCAGAGAAACTCGTCAAAAATCTTCTTCCGCAATTCTTCCTTCGACGTATGAAGAGTCTCATCGCTCATCAACTGCCTAAAAAGAGCGATCGGGTTGTCTTCTGCCCACTAACCGAGACCCAAGCTGAGGCTTACGCTAATTACATCGACTCCGATATCTTAGACTACATTCGTAGCTCGGCTGAAATGTGCCCATGTGATTCTGGAAAGAAGCGAGGCTGGTGCTGTTATGCAGAAATTCCGGGGCATGGCAAATGGCAGCATTATGTCTTCCCAGCCATTGTCACACTGCAAAAGCTGGCAAACCATCTGGCGCAGCTCATTCCATCAGGACAAGATGACCAAGAGAAACAAAATAAGGACCTCCAAAACCTGCAGATCGCTCTTCCAGATGCCTGGAAAGATCTTTGGCGCGATCGAGATAGCATCATCAATTTCGCTAACCAGGAATTTTGCGGCAAGTGGAAGATCCTTAAGAAACTGCTTCAATTCTGGCATCAGAGCGGCGATAAGGTTCTTATCTTCAGTCACAGTGTGCGACTACTGAAGATGCTCCAGATTTTGTTCACATCAACAACGACCTACAATGTATCGTATCTCGATGGTTCCCTGCAACTTGCAGAGCGAGCAAGAGTGGTTGACGACTTTAACGCCAGCCCAGCTCAGTTCGTGTTCTTGATTAGTACAAAAGCTGGTGGCGTGGGGCTCAACATCACGTCAGCTAACAAAGTGGTCGTGGTTGATCCCAACTGGAATCCGTCCTACGACTTACAAGCTCAAGACAGAGCTTACCGAATTGGCCAGCTCCGAGACGTCGAAGTGTTCCGCCTGGTTAGCGCAGGGACCATTGAGGAGATTGTATATGCCCGCCAGATCTACAAGCAGCAGCAAGCGAACATCGGTTACACAGCTAGCTCGGAGCGAAGGTACTTCAAAGGTGTTCAGGATGATAAGGGAAAAAAGGGCGAGATCTTTGGGCTGGCCAACCTTTTCGCATACCAAGGTGAAGGGGTTGTGCTTCAGGAGATCGTCAACAAGACCAACGTTGCGGAGAGCAAACTAGGCGTCATGGTCGCTGGTGTGGACATGTCACAGAACAGCGCCAATGACGACGACCCTTTCAAGGAAGAGGAGGGAGAGACGGCTGCTATGAGTCAACTCGCGGCCATCATCGAGAATGGTGGAGAAGAGAAGCCAAAGCAAACAAGAAAGGTGACGCCCAAGATCAAGACGGACCCTATCATGGCTATCCTCTCGAATGCCGGTGTAGAATATACACACGAAAATTCCGAGGTCATTGGCACCAGCAAAACGGAGGCAAAGCTCTCCCGCCGAGCAGCCGAAAACACAAACACAATTGAAGGAAATGACATGCCCATCTTCAGCACACAAGACCAAGGCGACATGGAGCTAGAAAAAGGAGGTATCCAATGGAGATTCCGGCCTCCAGAACTGGTGAGGAAGAGACAGTTTTGCGAAATGGCGAGGACCTTTGGTTTTTCAGATGCCACGGAATTTGCGCTCGTGGTCGAGGGGTGGACACAGGAAGAGAGAAGAGAATGTCTTGACAAGTTTTATGCTGGAAGGAGGGTGCAGCTGTTGGATGAGGCTTCCAAGGCGAATGAGGCGGAAATGAAAGCGGATAGGATACATTCTACTGCGATAGCGATGTCTGCAAGGCCAGCGCCTGTGACGGAATCCAAGGCGGATGCCAACGATGAAGGGGAGGAGGACGAGGAAGAGAGCAGTGACGAGCTATGATGATTAGTTGCGATATGATACCCAATGGGCTGTAAAGGTTAAGGAGTTATGGTCAATGTGAGTCCGTTTCATTCATGGTTTTGATGATGAGCATGGACATCTAAGTGGCTTTTTGGTTTACCATTATCGAGTAGTACAGGTACTGCAACCCTTTCTAGCAGATGGGACCGCAACTTCGGGTATACCCTCCTTCACCTTCGGCGCTGTGGCAACCTTTCGAAGCCGTCGCTTGCCACCCCTTTCACCTGCCACTCCTCGTCCGACTTATTTGCGATCTCAGACCAGATGCGCTTCCTAGCCAGCTGCGTTAAGTCGGAGCGGCGCTCAGTCAACACCATTCCCAGTCCCGCTCTTCCCGTCTCTATCATGCCCGGGAACTCGAATCTAGCCATGCAAATCCAGCGCCACCATTTTCCCGAATTCATATCATGCACTATCGCCCACTTCCTCCAGTATTTAATGTTGCCTTCCACCCCGTCGAGCTTAGACTTCAGCACGTAAGCCAGGTCTTCTGCGACCAGTTTATGTGACGATCTGAGAGTCGAGGCCCAGGCGTGAGTATTCGGTAAGAACGTGTTTGACGCGTTGAGGAATCGGAAGCCCTACTGCATGATTTTCCTATTGTGAGAGAACGCGACGTCTAGTCCGATGGATTCTTCGAAGGAGTGGAGAAGGATCTGTTGGCGCAACTCGAGTGGGAGGGACGCGTACGTTGTTGGGCCTTTGGATGAGGGTGGCATGGTGGCTGTGAAGTTGGTAAGTGATAAAGTCAGCCATCTTTGCATTCAAGATAACGTACCTGATTTACTCAGCCAGCCTTTCTTTGTGTGGTGTGAGTGATGGGGTTGTGATTGTGATTGTTGCCCACGGATTGGAGAGGAGAGATCAACTTGAAGGTTGCCTGGTCACCTGGGCAGTGTTGCAGTGAAGCTGAAGATCTGGTTAAACTAATACGTCACAGAATAATGGCATTCGCCATGCTTCCCAGTCATTCTATTCCATGAGATCGAGAATGAACTGTTCCCAAGCCCATTTCTAAACTGCAATGTAGATCAAATCAGTCCACTTCGTCGAAGTACTCGAAACCCAGCCTTCCCGCCACCAATCCCATGAGTTCGACACTCCGAACCAAGAGACGGTAATCCGATACTCTGTCCCAGCACCTCAATCGGGAGCTATCCAATCTCACCTTGTTTTTCCAGCGACAAGCCATATCGAAGTTGCTTTCAAAGCACAGCCTTATCTCTAGGATTGGTCCAAATTCGGCTTCGATGCGCCGAAGAGCCTCGCCCAGGACGAAGCTCAGGTCATCTTTGACGACTGAATGGGTGTTCTGCAAGGTGCGAGCCCATGCGTGGGTGTATGGTGCTTGGATGGGTTGTTGGTGGTTGATAAGATCGTCGTGGAGCGCTTGCAATGGATCGGGGGAGTACACGCTGTGTAGGACGGCTAGATTGGTATTAAAGTCAAGGTCATCGGCGAATGATTGAAAGAATGAGTAGTGTAAGATGTGCTGGCGTATCTCGAGCGGGAGGGAAGTGTAGGTGGTAGGCATTATGTCTGGTGTGATGGACGTCTCCCTGCTGCTGTCCGTGCAATTGATCGACGTGAGAGTAATACTGACGAACCAGGCTAAACTGCGTTGGATACGAGCGTGTTTGTTGTTGTCGCTGTTGTTGCAAAAGATATGGGGGGAAATCGAAAGATTTGACGGGTTTGATGGTACGTACAGCCGGGTCATCTCGAGTTTGATGTTAAACGAGTAATCTCTTATGGCTAATAGATATCTAGAACCCATAGTATTCGCATATACGGGATTGTCGAGTCCGGGATTGTAATGGTGAAGTCGAAATTGGCTTTTTGGACGTCCACGCCCCCAACTATATTCCCCAACTCGCTGACACTCCTCAGAATGCCCAGCCATGAAATTTTGCATGCTCCCCAGCCATATTACGTGAAATCCAATCTTGTTCGCAAGCGATATTTCATCGGCCTCGATCCTGTTAGCTTGCTTTACATATTCGCCGCCCCACCTATCCTTTCATTCATGAATGACCGTAGCTCACACCTCGTCTCCAACGCGTTCTCAAAAACCGATGTGGGGTCAAACTCAGATTTCGAGCACATTAGATCGAAAGAGTTAATGTTTGTCATATCCCACCATCGAGTGTATGTTATTTCCTCGTCTTGGAGTCCTTGCTTGATAGTAGATGGGAATTCCTTGACGATGGCATCGAGTGCTTCGCGCAAGACGTAGTGAGCATCATTTTCGATCAAAGGATGTGCTGTTGTCAATGCGCAGGCCCAGGCGTACGTGTTTGGTGCTTGGAAATCAAGCGCCCACGGGTAGAGCTCATCATCTTCTTGGTTGCAGGCGCTATTCAAGTGAATCAATTTGACGTTGAAGGCTCGATCCTGGAGGTGTGGCTCGTAGAATGTGTAGTGCAGAATTTTTTGGCGTAGTTCGAGTGGCAGAGAGGCGTAGCTGGTGGGCATCTTGATTGAATCGCGACGCGCTCAAGCTTGTGAAACTGTTAGCTGGGTATGGCTTGATGGATGGATGCGACTGACCCGACGTGGCAGAGTGGATTCAAGGTTTGAATCTTACGATGAGTGGTTGACTGGGTTGTTTGTAGTCACGATGGTTGAAGACGTTGTTATTGGAGTGGCTGTTATGAAGTCGGACTGGTTTCGAGAAACAATACGGGGTGTTGAGATACAGCCAGGTCATCTGATTTGCTTTCATTGAAGCTGATATGAATAGCTACGGCGACTTAGGTATCATGAAAACTCCCACAACAGAGACATCTGGAACAATGGTAAGTGTGCTCTCAGCGTTGTTTGACGATGCTAACAATCATTCAAGCTATCCATGATCGAGTCCAACTAACTGTATGGACAGCGAATCTCTCACTCACCCAAGCCTCTCCTTTATGAACGCCTTCGACTTTGACTTGTGGTTGATCCGCCCCTGGAGCTTTAACGACACGTACGTTTCGCTATATATACCGCAGTATTTTTCCATAAAATCATCCACCATCATCATAGCCTGCACACTGCATGTGAGTTTCATCCTCTGCTTAGAAGCTCTCATGCTGAAGCCAATTCCCTGCTACGTGGTTCTCGAACC
>JEMP01000075.1:1436-46140 GCA_000738655.1 Venturia pyrina ICMP 11032 | reverse complement strand
CCCCCCCCCCCCCCAATGTGTATGTGAATCAAGATCATCAACGAGACTCATCTCAGCGGTCGGTCTCGATATCATACTTTGTTTCCAAAAACTCCTCGAGAAATGATGCACTTGACTTTGAATCTGTGCCCTATGCAATACCTCTTAGTCCGCTCGCTGCGATTTCTAAAGAATGCAAACCGGGTTACATCCGACATCATCCAGTACCAACGCTCGCTCTTGTTTTCGCAGTCCCGCCTATTTGCTAGCCTTAGTCTTGGTATGTCATAGAGTGGTCTTGCTTCGACTGTTTCCAGCGTCGTTCGGATGACGAAATCAAGATCGTGGCAGACCATCGGGTGAGTTGATTTCAAGGTGTTGGCCCAGGAGCAGATGTGAGGGGCGAAGTGGAAGGACTTTTCGTCGGCTGTGATGCCATGGATGGCTTGGTTGAGGCAACTGAGATTGAAATTGAAAGCTATATCGTTGGCCAAAGGCTCGTTGAAAGAGTCGAGGAGTATTTTCTGACGGAGTTCAAGAGGGAGGGAATAGAAGCCTGTTGGCATGTTGGCTATACTTTAGTCAGTAAGGATTATTCTGCGAGAATGGAAGTAACAGACCGAGACTGCTGCCCGCTCGAAGAATCGTAAGTTGATTGAGGTTGTTGTTCTGAGCTGAAGTTGGTAAAGAGTTTGAAGAACAAGATCAATGTTATCGATGAAGTACCCGGCGCCAATGTCTATCGACTTCACAGTTCCAGGGCACATAACAGCATTTAAGTACCGTTAACTCTAGGTTCAATCCCGGGTCATTGCCTCGTTGACCGCAACTGAAACCTCTAACTCGTAGCTCGAATATAACTCCGCTCAGACATGGCAGGCTTCAATTCCATCCGACTGACCTCATGATTTCAATCATCTCTTGTAGTTCCGTTCCGTTCCAGCAACCACTGCCACAAACCCACACTTCCCCTTTGCAAGCCAAATCAATCCTTCCCAACGACAGTATACTCCGCCTGCTCGATCCACGGCCCAAAACCGCAAAGAGGCCATCCAAACAACCCAATCCAAACCCTCTGCTCCCACACCAAGTATTCATCAACCACAAAAAGCAGGCCATCGAAAGCCCCAAGAAAAAGAGTCCATATCGAAGCCCCGACACACAAATACGGCGCGCCGACTTACTCAGAACCAACAAGCCATCGCTTCCATACAATCATGACAAATATCTAAGAGTCCATGCAAAATCACAAAAAGCCATCCCGCTGAACAGCAACTAGCTACTTCAAAGTCCCCTATAGCCAAGACTCCCTCAACAGAATCCACACACCAGCGAGATGAGGTCCATACATTGGAAAATCCCCCAATCCCCTACCCACCGTCCCTATCCACCCGTCCGAAGCCATCCACTTCAACACCTTCACCACCTTGGCCCCACCCCACCCCACAATCCCGCTGCATCATACCCCACAACAACAACCTCCCCCCCCAAAAAAAAAACCCAACCACACGCACCCTCCCCCAAACCAAACAACCCANCGGAAGCTGCCTTTCCCCCCCCCCCCAAAGAACCCCCTCGACAATCTAAAAGTCATGACCAAGAATAAGTTAAACAATCCACAATATGCCAGCCACAGTACATCTATAGGCAATAGCTATGAAGAAGGTATGTAGTCAGTATAAACTACACGGGGGATGAAGTGGCAATTTTTGTGAAGTGGTCTCTCGTCGAAGAAGAGACAGAGGATGAGTTAGCGAAGGTTTCGTAGGAGACAAAGAGTTATTCCAGATACCTATCTATTTCGATGAGATCCAGTTCGGAGTGTTTTGAATTGCCAGATATGAATTACATCTCCTAGGCGCCAGAGGAAGACAAGACGATAACGTTAAAGTCAGAGATGTCGTGCCAAAACCAAAAAGCTTGATATCTTATTATTGAACCAGGCCCAATTAACAATGCTCACCCACCATTTACCAGCGGTAATACCTACAAGACCCGCTTAGAACACCTACGAGGTCCACTGGTAGTACCTACGAGGCACATGATGACAATTATCCAAGCACACCGCATCCTTAACCATATCCGTCAACAACTTCTTTCTCTTCGCCTGCGTGCTCCGCTGTTGCAATTCAACACGCCGCCGCTTCAATGTCGCCTCATCCATCATCCTCGGTGCCAAAACGGTATCATACACATCCTTGGGCCCATACAGAACGTGCGACCGAGTCCAACGCCGAAAATTCTCCAAGCACGAGACAACCTCCCATTTATGTAGACCCTGCGGTAATTCCGGTTTCGCTCCCGACTCCGATGCCCGTCGGAACATGTTGCGAAATGGACAGTCGAATACATCTTGCTGTCTGTTTGCATACCTAATCTCCAGCTCCTCCAACCGCTTCTCCAGGACGTATCCCAAATCGATGCTCACAATCTCGTGCGTGGCAGCCAGTGTCGAGGCCCATGAACCGATGCTGTGAGCAGAGACAGGGCGGTCGCATGTATTCCGATGATTGCTGAGGAGATAGTGCAGAATGGCATGGTTTGTATTGAAGCCGATGTCTTGCTCCAGAGCGTGCTCGAATGATTCATGGATGATCTGCTGTCTGACCTCTCGCGGTAATGTGAGGAAATTGACTGCTTCGCTGACTCGTTTCTGGGCCATGGTAACAATCTTCACCTGATAATGTGTTCACTGCTTGTTTGAGGATGAGAGTCGTGAGATGATGCTTTTGTGTTGAGGAAGCGTCGTGATAGCGGTCAGTCAAGACTATGAAGTGGAACCTTTGGCAGGGGCAGCCAATGCTTTCTTGCTACATTGTCTAGCGAAACCATATTGTGGCAAGAGCTACATGACATCTCAATGCGATGGCCTTCTAAGCAAAATCCTACAATGTGCGGAGTGGAATGGATCAAATGACGGAGGCAACCAGTCGATGTCTCCCAAACCCGGGATCGAGTTTCCGAATGTTTCAGACTCCACAGAGTTACTCGAAATGCATGGCTATTGACATCTACCTTCACACCCGTTTCTTAGCGGGGAATAGTCTGAAGAAAAGCCTCGCATCTGCATCTCGGAATTTACCAAAAGAAGCGGTCTGCAAAAGATGGTGGCAGTCGTCGATAATGCAGAGACGCCGCAGATTGAAAGTATCAGTCTTGGCGAGTCCACCAACCGAAGTCAGTCCCTACCCTCCACCATTCACTTCTGCAAAGACGAGAATCGCTGTCCATGCAGCTTCAGAGGCTGCAGATTAGTGAACAGAGGAAGTTGATTAGGGCAGTCGAAGATGTCGGTCCATGGTCGGTGATGTGGCCGCTGCAGGAGAATGCGTACACAGCCCAGGACAAAGACCTGAGGTCGAGTCTTCAACAAGGGAGACTATCGAATGTCTGCAGTGCTGGTATGGCTTCCCGATCCTTCAGACCTTCCAGAAGCAGGCTGTCATTCAAGGATAGATGATGTTTCGCGGGTTCGCTGGTCGTGATGCAAGACGACGGCCATGCATGGTGGGAGCGAATGGATATGTGCCAGCTGCTACCGATTGCTCTAGCCATGGCATTAGCGGAGGACGGTCCTAAACCCTGATGAGTGGTCTGGCGTGGTGAGTGGTGACTAGCATTGGCATATCGGTGGTCTGAAAGGGATTCTCCGAAACAACCAAGCCATGCCGCTCTGAGCGACCCCGGGGGCCCGGCTGTACAGGTGTTAGGTGTAGCCCAGGTAGGTGTATCCGTAGCCATTAGCATCGCGCTTGCGGCAGCCGGAAACATAAGGGACGTGTCTATCGTGATGGGTAGCGAAGTCGGGCCGATTGAGATGGGAGCCCGATGTCGAAACCCTGTTCTTGTACTGTGTATCCGTATCGTTACCGTTGCTCCGTACCGTTATCGTTACCGTTACCGTTACCGTTACCGCTGCGTGGGAAATTGCTTCTGCGTCTTCCCTACCTTACTAGTCCGTCCCCGTCCCGAAATCATCGGATCGGCGGAAGCTGCCTTTAGGCGTCATTCATTTATAGGCACCCCGCCATGCGGACAGCACCTATTCCTTGCTCTTGTTAAATAAAAACTTGATTGTCGCCTCCATACCCAAGCCCGCCGTTCACTGTTCCGTTCACCCCTGCGACAGATCAATCAGGAATAAACAAGGCTGATGATATACAGGGTCCGCTTACCCCAGATGCGGTACGGCTTTGCCATGTCAACTCGTTGAATTCATATTAATATCGTTAGCGAAGACGTCCGCAATCCATTATTATTCTGGAAGGGCTCACAAACGATGGCTGCACGTACCAATGCGGGGAGTTCTCCAATTGATCCTGATTTCCTAGCACCATGGTCCTTTTCTCATCGACACTGACCGAGTCCGAATGCCATCAATGTCCAGCCAAGACTCGAGGCAGGAGTGCGGCATCGAGGGCCTGCGTGCCGCGGCCGCAACGAGCAATTGAGCTATGGAGTGAAGTCCTTCTCTGGCGTGCTCGCGAAGACTTGCAAAGTGAGGAAAAAGCGGTGTTGACAGCGCAAGCCACAGAGGAGGTTGTTATCAGCATGATTTCCTAGCCCGTCGAACGGCGAGGCTGACGGCTTTTGAGAGAGGCAGCCGTGGCTACACGAAGCTCAAGATGTTGATTGTTGAACGCGACGAGGCACGACTCACGGAGATCAAGGAGGAAATTGAACTTCGTGCATATCAGATGATAGCCGAGACTTACCGCGACGGGCCCACGTCGACCGTGTACTGTGTACTCCGTAGAAGAGGAGGAGGACGGTGGCGTCGATGAATTTTGATTGGAGCACGGAGGTGCCTCCTGGCAATGAAGAACGCTAGCATTTTGATTGTCTCCCTCCGTACAGTGGACGGGAGGGAATGCCTTGGGCTGAAATATCAGCCTTGCCTTCCTCCAGGCAGCAATTTCACTCTGCCGTCGTATGCCACGGGGCAGTCGCCCGTTTCCGGTGCACGGAAAGCAGGATTATTATTGGAGATTGATCTTTGCGCGTGCTGCTTGCGCCGCTCAAGTTTGCGAGCAAGGTCAGGCCTCCTATGACTGCGGTTCTATGCACCCAGACCTACTCCGTACTGTAAATATAGCGCTTGATGTCACTATCATGATTCGTACAAAATTATGCTACTGCGGCTCGAAAGCACTAGGAGTAATAAAGGTCCAGAGGCTGGGAAGCTAAACATCCTTGGAGACCTGGAGAAGGCCCGGATGATAATCCTCCGCTGGCTGCGTGACTGGTGTTTCAACAACTTCTTCGGCCAATGCGCTTCAGATCTAGCTCTCTTCTTCAACTGATGGACTCCAAGTTTAGCTCTGTTCCTCAACCTTCTGGACCGCCGTATCATTTTTTCGCCTTGCTAATCCCACCGCAAGAGCTAGAAATGCTGCGAAGCTAATGCCCAGAACAGCTCTGCCTCTGAAGCCCTGTTTTCGCTTCAATGCCTCATCTGTACCGAGAATGCGTACCGCATCCTTCCTCCACAAATAACTAGCGCCACTCCATAGCGTGGTACCGGCCACCACATACTGAAAACCCTGGACGATCGATTGCATGTCGGTCGCTGTCCAGGCACCGGGAAGAACGGCATCGGTCAGAACAGGCAATGTAACCGTAGATCCGATCAAACCAATTTGAAGAAATGTATTCCATTTTGAGATGGTGGTTGGGTGGACTTCTGCGGACGGAATCGAGAAATCCCAGTAGCGCATGAAAGTTTTCGGGGCAGGGAGTGAGGCATACCGGTAATATATCGCTGAGAATCCCAGGGACATATCTCTTCCAAAGATGACTGTGGCAAGCCAGACTGTTGGCGAAATACAGTTAGACGGCGTTCTATCCGAAAGATGGTGCACAATGTCTATCGCGTTCAATCTGGAGAGAGAATAACAATGAAAATCTTGGTTCATGCAAGATCACTTACTAGGGAGAGCACCCTTGGCGGCGAGACATCCTACCAACACTGTCATCAAGAATTTGTCGGCCATGGGATCAATAACACTTCCGACGACAGTTTGCAATTTCCATTTCCGTGCGATCCAGCCATCGACCAGATCGCTGATTCCGGCATAAGCGAAAAGACCGACCGCCCATACATGCTGATCATGCAGGACGAGGTAGCCAATGACTGGCGTGGCTAGTAAGCGGGAGACAGTGAGGAGATTAGGTATCGTGTATATGTTCTCGTGGGTGGTTGTAATGTTGGATATGCCCTGCTTGACCACCTGGCCCAGATCGCGTAATCGTGCTTTGGATGCTTGGGCCTAATTTGATCAGTTTTTGGCAAATGGTTGAAGCGACAGAAAACATGAGGTGCTATATGGGACACCACAACGAAAAGTCGCAGCCTTCTTGAAGCAGTTTTGGTGCGGCGCACCATCTCCGACGTCTTTGGTTGAGCAATTGCTGTGTCGCAGATTTGCTGGACTTGGATTCACCGTAGCAGAGTTGCTCTCGATGCCCATATCTGTCAGAAAAGAGGTTCTCACCTCTCCAGTTTGCACAGGGGCTTTGAAAGGCGTATCCTTGTTGGGCTCTCGTCTCGACCGACCGTCCGAAGAGCTGGACACCCATCTGGTACTCCCCTCATTAGTGGGGGCCGTCATCTCAATGGGTGGAAATACTTGCCTCGCTGGTCCTAGGCTCTTGTGAAATTGCGGGTTTGAGCTGATTTGAATCCGACACCCAAGTCGCGTGTCAACTTGCACCGGAATAGTACTTACGCGACAGCGAGGGGACAGCGAGAGATGGCGTCTACATGCTTGAACATGCTTGCCCACGACGCCAACTCGGAAAAACGGTGGTGGATGTAAAAAGTTCATGTTTTTGGGAGTCTTTGAGCAAGAATTCAGAATCACTGGTGTCACCTAGTATAATCTCAAGTCACATGATCATAGGGTAATGGATTTGACTCAAATAATTGCTTTTGGAATTTTCAGCGAAACAAGACAGAAGCATTGCTGTTCGAGCCAGTCTTCGTAAGACTACTCGAGGGTATATACAGAAAACGACCAATAGTAATACACCTTCGAAGCGACGTCATGAGATTTCTCCCTCCACTTCGTGATAGAATTCATGTCATACAATCATTAGAAAGGAAAACGGCCTAATAAGCCCGCGCAATTCCTTGTTCTCGGACCATCAAAGACGTTCCGTTGTAGGAAGTTTCGAAGGGGTAGTGGTAGTCCTGATTAACTCCTCCTTCTATGTGGGAGTTGGGGAAGCTGTTCGTTGTAGATAGGAAATTGCTCGTGGGAAAACTCGCCGTTTGCAGATGTCCCACCGTCTGGCGCCGTTTGGGAGCCGGTGCTTTGGAAACGTTAGTTTCTTCTTCAGGCCATGGCTGTTGATGCATAGGTGAAGATGGTGGGACGCACTGGAAGATGTAGGAGCCGTGATTGGAAAGAGCGGTATTGTTCATTTGATTCACGTCAAACGCGGTGCTTTGGCTACTCGTTATTGGCGTCGAGTTGAAATCGAGACTGTCCCCTACCGATCCAGGCATGGCGGTGGGGATCGAATCAATCGGAGATTGAGAGTAGACGGGATAGTTGTTGTTTACGTATTGAGGCTGCGGTTGTTGAACATACTGATTCGATAGATTTCCCGAGAAATGCATTTGTGGCGGAAGCGGGTGGGCTACTGCTGAGAATGGTCCTGTTCCGTGGAAACTTGGGACGTTTGGAACGTGAGTATCGAGAGGGCTGTCGTGAGACATTGAAGCTCCTGGCATGGACATGGGCATCATTTGTCCCGCCTTTTGCTGCGCATCATCCCAGAGGTCTGGATTGAGCTGTTCGCACTCCACACCGGACTTGAACGTCTGGCCAGTTAAGAGCTCCTGGCGTGGCTTTACATGTGCAAGGATGGGATCGACCACAGGCCTGCCATACGCTCCCGACTTGACGTCGTCGAGATTGTAGTAGGACACGATGTGGTGGTTGACATTATTGAACCTGACATTCAATGTCTTCTTGATAAGACCACCTGACTTGAACCCATACGAATCGACCAATGAGCCAACGAGCTGGCGATCATGCTCTGCAAGTTGTTAGAAAGAGGAACTGGTAAGTTTTCGGGGACGGGAACTTACCACTATTGGCACTGGGTTGCTCCGCAGAGTCTTTGTCTTCGTCTACGCGCTTTCTCTTTTTCGCCTTCTTTTTCTCTCCAGCGGGAAACGGTTCGCTGAGCTCCCTATAAACAAGGAAGTTGCCCATTATACGGGATGGACTCCAGGTCACGCCGTCTGTCCATCTCTTGATCCCAGAGGCGTTCTCCTCGTAGATGAACACATTGCCGCTTGAGATGATGCTCCCGCGTTCCCTGTCGTGTGGTCGTCGAGGAATGTGGTGGAGGCTACCTTGCAAGCACGCTTCCAGGACCATGAGTGCATCCATAGTATAATGGATGAAGCCGTGCCATGTCGGTGCCATGGTGCCGCCATTTGATTGGTGCGGCACACCGTTTGGTGGCAGTCCACGAGGGGAAAGGCCGTTTGGAATCCTCGAGCGTACAGCAAGATTTGTGTTCGGAGCCTGCTGGCGTCTGTTGTTAGAGGAAGATTTCTCCATGGTGTTCTTTTGACCCAGGACGGTCGGTAAGAGTTTAACGAAGCTGTGAGCGACAGCCAGGAAGAGTGAGAAGAAGTAAGATGTGTTTGAATTCGAGAATGTAGACCGTTAGGTTTGAAGCTACCTCGAGGGGCGGCACGTTATAAGCAGAACAGATATGCGGTGCTGTGCGCTTTGATTTCAGAGACTTCGAGGACTGTGGGGACGATGTGAGAATGATAGCTCGGACAGGTACTGAGGAGTGTTCCAGAAAAGTGTGTCAGAGGCAGCAGTAAATTCGATTGGCCGAGAGACCTTTGACCTGAACGGTCCTTGGGAGGATATATCTCTATTTAGAAGAATGGTACGGATCGGGGTTGGTTCTGGTGGGCCGTTCCGTCAAGAATGGCTCGCGAGTCTTCAACTTTGGTTCTGCGAGGCGGTTAGCCAGTGCTCCAGGGCCCTAGACATTCAGGAACAGTAACTTGCGCACCACGATATCTGATGATTGGTGTTCGGTCACTTGGGCCAACGTTGGTGTCAAAGAGAGATTGTCCACGGGTGGGAACTTGCTCCAACGCAACGGCCAACTGCAAAGCAACGTTCCTTCTTGGTGCTTGGAGAAGAGTACTGCGGATCCATTCATGTGGGGGGGAGCAACGGCGAGAAAGGATGGGACGGGAGGCGCGAGCACAACTGCGAGTCTGCGGGTGGGCAACGACGAGCAACTCGGAATGGCAGTGTGTATGGCAGGACAGAGAGAAACACGGAGTATCAGACAATGAGCGATGGAGGTCGGGAGTGGACCTGAAATGTAGAAGAGAAGCTCAGCTCGCAGAGCGTCGCAACAGCAGATGGCAGCCAAAAGCCCTGGCAAAAGGGAGGGCCGATTGGGGCAATCCGTGTCAAAACTTAGCGTCTCGTAGTATCAGCCCTTTGAACCTTGCAGATAGAAGAACTAGGCCGAGAAGTCGGGGATTTCGTCCTCAAACCCTGATCGCTGCTAGCACATCCGGAAGGCTGACCTGGAGTAGAGAATATATTCCTACTATATGGAAATGAATGGTGGCAGCCGTTGCGCATTTACAACGAAGCTCGCGATTACCGGCCGATGCAGAGGGAACGCACCCAGAGATGCCATCAGCGTCGTCGCTAGCACTACACAGTAGACTTGATTACTCCCACATGGGATAGTGATGTGCCTGTGGTTGTGGGCAGATGGCCTGTGGTTGTGGTTGTGGTTGTGGTTGTGGTTGTGGGCAGATGGCCTCTTGTCGTAGGTTCCGTACCTTGTGCAAGATGGCCTCTTGTCGTAGGTACCTTACCTTGTGCAAGATGGCCTCTTGTCGTAGGTCCTTACCTTACACAGTATGCAAGATGGCCTCTTGTCGTACTGTGTTAGGTATGCCAGATGGCCTCTTGTCGTAGGTATGCAAGATGGCCTCTTGTCGTACTCGTATTCTACTGTGTATGCCCCCAGATGGCCTCTTGTCGTATGCGGGCACGCGAATGCACACTCGCATAACCATCGTTTCGGATCACGTTTGGATTCGAGTCTTGTATGCACAGAGACCAGACCAAGTGCAATATTCAATGTGATAATATCGCACATTGCGGCGAAGCTGGAGGGACAGCAATTGCTGAGGTCAAATATCATCATCACTCGAGATCAAACACCATCATCGCTCGAGATCAAACCCCATCATCGCTCGAGATCCAACATCACCATTGCTCGAGATCCAATATCATCATCGCTCGAGATCCAATGTCACTACTGTGCACTCTGTGCCTCATTCGTGAACAAGGTATCCAACTTGAACTCATACTGCTGCTCCTTCCAGGTCAGCACCATACAAGGCTCCCCGTCTCCTTGGTTGATTGCTCGGAGTCTACCAGAGAACTTCGGAGTCGCATTGATCGGATGAAAGCAGCTCATGTTGATGAACACCGTTGCCGTTCGCATCGGGGGCAGGCAAACGGAGAACAACAATATCTGCCCGCGCGAACGCAAGGCCCGACCCAAGATCCAAGTCGAGGCTTGCACGGTACCATAGTACGTGCAAACTAGGTAGCTGACAGCTGATAGCAATCTACTCAGTCGTTTGTGGGGCAGGGAGCAACGGCAGCGATCGACAACCGGTCCACCCAGTCCAGTCCGAAGCCAGGGGCTTGAAGAGAATTCGTGGTGTTTGTTCGAGCCTTGTCCATGTTGCATACATACACAATAATAATGTGTACCACAGTATTGTACACAGTACAGCATAAGTACCCACATAGCTTGTATCGTCATTGAACCTGGTAGATCATACCACCATCAAGGCTTCTCTGTCTCTCTTACTGTAATAATAGATCGTAGTGGAACTCTCGAGGTTCAAAAATATCATTGTGAATCACTCTCCAGGGCAGATACACCCGTCGAAGTCAGGCGATGAGGTCTTGCAGACTTGTCCCATTGAGCTCACACTACACACCATCCATGCAAGTGCACTGTCCAGTGTGCCGGCTTCTGGCGCAGCAAAGGTAGCAAACCAGAACATTCGACTGCAGGCCCACAACTCGTGCGGCAGAGACGACATCAACGATGTCAGCTAGGCTACGTGAATTGGAATGCGGCAAATTGCAGTCAGATTGCGGTTTTGTCTATACGTCGCAACCGAGAGCCTCTCAAAAACGACGATGCCCTCAGACTACGGAGTACTTCCGCTAGTTCTATGGCTCGCTCATCCATCAATTTGACGAAGCCCTAGTAGTCGGGGACATGGCCGTGGCCGTGGCCGTGGCCGTGATAGCTGCTTGCGGTGAGATTGTGGCAGGCTCAAGAGTAAGGCTCGTACCAAATGCATCTCGACATGCTTTCCAACACGAAGCGGCGAAGATCCATTGCCATCTGACAAACGGCCTTTGGTGACCAGCAGTTACGAGATATCTGACAAACAGATGTTCGCGGCATAACGCCACGCCTAGATGATTTGACTGCATTGAATGACTCGGCCACTCTTGTGTCTTGACTCTTGATACACCGGGGAATATCTCCAGAAGAACCAGGTCTCCACGAGTGCAGGGAACGGGCCTTACTCATCAACGTGTTTCAATGGCCCTCCATGTTTTCTCACCAACCCATACCAAACGAAACACAATCCGCTCCTTATCGCTCTCAAAACGTGCCCGCTTGAAGTCTACTGGACCCCGTTGGACCTGGCAACCATCATCATTGTACTGTGGTATGCGGGAGTGCTTAGGAGGGCATACGGCGCCGGGACTTCCTACGAACATCACAGCAGGATGAGTCTTCGGTCATGATCGCTCAACCTCTGACACAGTCCTTTCCGGTCTTCTCGTGTCTCTGTTGGGATATGTGGTTGGCCGCACTTGGCTTCCGTCGAGGCGACCCTCCCGCTATTACCTGTATTTGGGACCACTCTGCCATATAGGACACAGCATGCGTTTTTTCTGCGCCCGAAGCAGGGTATCCAAGACCAATTCAGTTGAAAGAACTCTAGACATACAAAGCCATGAAGTCACATGTCGCAGCTATAGATTTGCAGCCGCTGGCGATTGGAGTCAATGGATCACACTTGCCCTGTTTCAGACACAGCTCATGCGAATCAATAGAGCACATTGGCCATCCTCCATGTTCACATCAGCTACATGATCCTGGACGTCGTCCCGTTGTTTTACTGTTAGATGGCTGTCTTGTCAATCCATCACTATTGGGAATATTCGGGCCGTGTGAAGGGGCACGTTGTAAAGACACTGGACATGAATAGCTGCACACGGACGTTTCTCCCTTCAGCACGGATCCGTTCCTTCGTCATATCATTGCAAGAATGTGGGACCAACAGGACTCCGCGAATTCGTTTCTCGGATGCGCACTTGCAAACATTTCAGAATGTGGGGGATCCGAGCAGGCTTTCTGCGTACCTGGGGCCAATTTAGCATGTTGGGAAGTTTTCTCTCTTAGCTACCTACAAGGCGAAGTCGTAAACTTGATTACAGCAGTCATCGACCTTGACCTACGGCCTTACCATCTCCGGGCTTGTACTATGGGCACAATATGTGCACTTCGTATTTCCGACTTCTCGTCTTCCCTCGACTATCATGATGTTGGCGATGTGACCTTTGCTCCAGTAGAAGGTCACCGTGCCTCCACGCTATGGCAGGATCCGCTCATAGATGACCGATTGTATTTCAGAGGTGACTTCCATGCAGCGAGAGTTGACTCCGTCCGTGCCTGGTAACAATCATGAACCAGTTCGGCGATTATAGCTCGGATATGCTCTTAGCCCTACCGTGTGTTGCCGTCGATGATGCTCGACCAATCGCTCTTCAAGAGGGAAGATAGTTCAGTTCGGGTACTGTGTGTTCATCGGATCAGACTTGATTGACATGGTTCTGGAAGACTTGAGGAAGCTACCAAATCACATGAAGAGCTTGGATAGAGCATATGTATGAAAATGGCTACTTCATACAGCATACGAACAAAAAAGGGCAAAGACCAGTGGAACTGTAAGCACGGGCTCCAGATGTGGGACCCGTCTCCGTCAAGCTCATCGAGGATTTCAGTCCGCTTCCTTCAGAGCTGAGAGGTCCTGAATCGAAAAAACCAAGAGATGCCTAATTTCCAACAAGAAATCGTTCATCGTCTACTTTGATAGAAAGCATGGGGCTAGCACTGTACTCCAACGGCACGCAAACCGGCCTTCCTCACTGTATTGTCCCAAGATTCAGTTGTCGAGAAACGAGGACATCAACATGGAGATGTTGGTGGTGGAGAGGTTCCCTAGTCAAATAATGGGGGTTCACTTCTACCTGATAGTCGCTGGATGACCAAGTCGATGACACACAGCCACGCCAATTTGCAACTACAACAAGATGACCTGATCGCATCACGTGCTGGACCAGCTCAACCTCAAAAAGGCCTTGACGGTGTTGACATCCTTGAGGGTAAGCACGCGGTCTTGATTGTGAGGTGACCCCCACAGCCTACATACATGAGTTCACCAAACAACTCACAGCAAGCCACCCGCACCCACATCCCCGCAAAAGTCAAAGCAGGGCGCCAGAAAGTTTAGTTCAAAAGAGGCCAGGAATTAGACTTTCCAAACAATAAAAGAGCTCAAACTCCCGTATCTCACTTCGCGTATGTTCTGTTTGTTTGACAGGACCTTCAAACCCTTCTTCGTCGCACATTAGCGTTTGCAATTCCGATCCATTGTCTTCCGCTATGGTTCTTACATCCCGCATTCAACGCGTTGAGGTGCCGTTTCATCAGGCGCAGTACACGTTAAGCTCTGGCCTCTTTCATTCGCTCACCAATGTCGATTTAGCGAGTGCTGTGGTTGGTCAGCTCGTAAAAAGATGGAGAAACGCCGGCGCTGTCATCGCGTCGGCCAAAACAACTACACTTAATTATCGCAAGCACGATTTCCGTTTTATTCTTCACTCGGCTAGATACCTGCTAATGCTCATGCTATAGACACGCTATATTCCTAAGGATTTCTTTTCGGCTATTCGGAAGATCGGGAGGACGTTGGCGATTTTGAGAATAATGGTTCGTCTCTGGATCATTTGCACGACCCGAATATTGTCTGGCCCACTTCGAAGATGTTTTCTGCATTGCTGAGTTGAAACAGAGCCATCTCTTCTGGGCAAGGTCTGCGATGTTGTCGGCCATAGGAGGCGAATCGATTAAAGGCATTCTCGCGCCACGTTCGGCATGAAGCTTTGAGAATGATTCATGCCGACTGGATTTCGCGCCATTGTTCTCTTCGATATCGGCTCGAGATACGATGACCAGCATGACGACAACTTGATCAGACCTGGCACAAGCCAATCAAATTACGTCTTGGAGCAGTGGGTCGTTGTCACGTAAGTGAGTGCATACCCTTTCCCTTTGTACTTGGGATAGCGCGAACATTTCTGGAACACCAAGCCGAAGCTCCAGCCAGATCTCGGAAAGAAATGGATTCGGGAATTTCTGGAATCTATCTAGCATACGAACAGCTTGAAACTGCTGGATCTTATTCTAGTAAATGCTGTGGTCGAGTGCAGAAGCTGGCTGAACTCATACCAGACAAATACTCATCCCAAGGAGAAACAAAAGACCGATAGCGTGTCAAGCATACCAAGGACTGAAGAGTCCGTTCTGGATGCGCACTCGGCTTTGACTTCAGCTACAACGCGACCTCGGTGTTACAACACTTTCGCAAATGCACATGTCTAGCCGTAGCGTCGATACTGCAGCCTACCTACAGCCTATCAAATCCTTCAACATGAAGATAAAGCATTTCAAATTGGGCTCAGCTCACTACATCGCCATAACAAAAAGGGATGATGCCTGAAAGTTATCTTGAGTCTCTCTTGTAGCAACGCGAGTCTATCAAGATGTACAACTTCTCCATCTAATCGTGTGGCTCCACTCACCTCCCGGACATACGGCTATGACACGAAACACCGACGACTGTGGACCCTCATGTCAACGAAAACAGGTATGTGAATATGCGTGGAAACTAAAGCAAGGGACAATCTCTTCAATTTCCACGTGGTTAAATTGCACATCTCCGCACTCCCTTTCTGTGTCGTTAGTCTGGTCGAACTGTACGGTGAACCTACAAGCGTCATATCAATCTCGACTCTTCACCTAACAGTGGGACTAGCATTCTTTGGGAGACGCGCACCGAGGCTGGACGCTTGAGGCTGAGGCTCCGAGACTAGAGTACCAAAGTTGAAGATCTGGAGTCAACTCCGAGAGAATTTTCCCTATCTGGGTCGAACGTAAACTGTGGTAAGTCTGTTGAAGCTCTGAAAAATGTTCGTTTCCTAGAAATCTGGTTTTCCTAGCAAAATGCATTCGCGAACGTGAGTGATATCGCACACAAGGACCCTCAGTAGGATGTTCGACACCGAAATATCTGCCAGAAGAAAGAGAGCATCGTGTGGAAATCTCTTTAGCCGTGAACGCACCAATAGGCTCAACAGTACGAGAAGGTATCCAGCGAACTGCAGTATATCGCGCGAGCACCTCTTCCTACACCAAAGAAACTCCAACACAACTACATACTCGTCTGAATACAGGTCAATATTCGTGTCTAAGTGCTAATATCACCATTACCGGTGGAAGACGACGAAATAGCACCCATCCTACTTTTCACCATCTTGAATTCTGCCTCCCTCTCATTACCATCACCCCTTCAACGACGAAAAGAAAGCAAAAATTACCCGAGGGCAAGAAGGCAAAATCAAAAACGTATAACAGGTCACCCACCCAACTACTAATCCACTCCTATCACCTCAAGCCGACCTGTCAAATCCGACGATGTAATGTCAGGCCGAAAAACGTCAACATCCACAAACCTTGGATGTTCCATCCCCAACTGTTCTACAAGGTCCTTATCCCCATACCAATACCCCTCTCTAACCCAGTCCCAGCATCCAGAACCATAGAACCCACAGCCCCCACCCCATCCACCACAACCGTCCAAAAAGCAAAGTCCAAACAACGCACCAGCGGCCCCAAAACCGCCAAATCCCCTTGAGAAAAAAGAACCGCGCCCAAAGTCCCCCAGACCCATGACCAGCCCCAAAACCCAACCCTCGCCCAACCCGTTCTCATACAACCAACATCCCGAACTCCACAGCACGCACATCAACCCCAAATATGTACCAGGCCATCTCTCCCACAACAACCCCCCTCCCAATGCCCCTCCAAAACCCACCCCGCATCAAACCCCCGGCATCTCCACTCCATCCAAACACAGTCCGAAATCTCTGCAACCCAGTTCCAGCGCCATCAAACCATTCGTATATCCATGTGCGGAAAACCCCCAGACGGTAACCAACGGCAACATAACGGGTGCTCCGAAGATTCTACATAGCAGAAGACCTTGTAAATTGAAAACAGTATCGTAACGGCGGGCGCGCCTGGATTCTGTGAAAGTCCAAGCAGGGTATTAGATTTGCGTCAATCTGGTACGTATGCTCAATGGTCTAGTATAGTTTTACTGGCAAAGGACCAAGACTGGGGCCTTCGGAATCGTAGATCTTACGAAAATGTCTTTCCATTAAGGGACTAACGGGAGCGACCGATTTTTTTCCAAAAGCGAAGGGGAGATGGAGGCTAAGCGTTCGACACAGGATAGGGGTATCGACTGTGGGTATATTCAATTGTCCTGACCTTTGTCTTTCCTTCCCCTGCCGATGGCAATGACATTGCATTACAGTAACAAGTACTCACAACGATCGTCTTGCAAAATAAAAGAGTCAAGTATGTCAAGAAAATGGTTCGGATTTGGATACATTTAGAAAGTCTAAAAGCCTGGGTAGAAGCGTTAGTATCATGATATTCCTCAACCCTGCAGATGTCAAACTTACTGGTCTCTGTATTTCCTTCTCCCATGCTCTTGCTTCCGCTGCTGCCACTTTGGATAGCACC
Organism: Venturia pyrina ICMP 11032; assembly: GCA_000738655.1. Taxonomy (NCBI): domain Eukaryota; kingdom Fungi; phylum Ascomycota; class Dothideomycetes; order Venturiales; family Venturiaceae; genus Venturia; species Venturia pyrina. Next base: position 29,172 of record JEMP01000075.1, on the reverse strand, counting down.
AAGCATTCCATCAACTAGACTGGCCCCACTCCATTTTTGGTGAGTAAGCACGTCACATCCTAATTCCTTTTCTCTTCTTTGGACCAGGTTAACATAGGCGAGCATGCCATCGGTCTTGAAAGCTTTCGACAATTCGTTGGTAATGGTGGCGGTTGAGTGAAGACCAGCGAGTGAGATGAGCTGAAGCACGAATCTAAAGGTTGTTAGCAAATGGTCTGTCCAACGCCCGCATACCAAAGAGCAAGACTTGCCCATGCTCAGCCAGATCCCACACGAAGCTCTTCAGCTTCTCTTCCGTGAAACCATGACCCATCCAGTTGAAGCTGGGACTCAAATTGTACACTAGCTTCTTGCCTGGCCACACTTTATGGATTTCTCCTGAGAAACCTGCTGCCTTCTCAACACTTGGATCTGCCGTTTCTAGCCACAGTAAATCGGCATATGGTGCGTACTCGATCGCTCGCTTCGTTGCTGCTGCCATGCCGGCCTTGTAATGATAGAATCCTTCCCGCGTTCTTGGAATGTCCCACGAGAAGAAGACTGGCCTTTGTGCGTATTTTGAGGCTAATTGACGGCGGCGAGGAAGGGATAGATTTGGATCTGCTGTCGTCGCCGCAGTGTACTCATCGATCGTTGATTGGGACGCTCCCTCTGACTTCAGTTGCGCAACAACGGCTACGAAAGATAATGAGCAGAGTCCATTCGTGAGTCTGCTAAATACTCACCTTCGTCGTATGTGACCAATCTGTGGTTCTTGGTCCACGCAGCTTCATACTGGTCAATTTCAGGGCCTGGTGCACCCTCCATCTCCATGCGCTGCAATACCTCAGCGAGAGGTTCAACGTCTTCAGTCACACCAAGGATGAATTCATGGTCTCGAACATCAATTGCACTACTCAAAAGCTTTCCGCTCTCAGAATCCGTTCGGGCAATGACCAGGTTCTCGGCTCCCATTAGATCCCATTGATATCTTGCAGCTACTAAGCGATTGATGTGGTCGCCCACAGGCACAAGAACCTTGCCTGCCAAATGACCGCATTTCTTACCTCCGTGTAGTTGATCCTCGAAATGTACAGCCGCTGCACCATTTTCAGCAAAGAGCTTTGCCAATTTGAGAACAGCAGAGAGACCTCCGTGACCAGTATCTCCATCTGCAATTATCGGTCGCAAATAGTCGGTGTAAGGTGTGCTCTTACGTTCTGCCGGGCTCAACTTTCGTCTGATGTCCCACTGTTTTCGGTCATGTAATTGTTGTGCCTTGAATAGCCGCTGAACCTGGTTTGGAACAGTATTGTATGGATAATCGCCGAAATCTGCCGATACCTCGTTGGTAGTCGTCAGAACAGAACTGCAAGCCCATCCTGAAACATACAGCACTTCCTGATTCGGTGCTTGTTGTGTCATCTGGACTGGGTCAATGGCTCCCATTGTGTGGACTGGCTTCCCCTCTTTTGCTCTTTGCTGGAACAGATTGAACAATTTCCGCGCCATCAACGAGCTTGGATATGTCTGCTGCAATGCTCCTCTTCTCGCAACAACATCTTCTGGAGTATATGGCCGCTTAATGCCCGCGTATCGTGGACTGCCCCACCATTCCTTTACATGTTGTACTTGTGTGTCGAAAAGAGCATCTTCTGCCTCGCCCTGCTTTACCTCGGTGGATAACAATTGGAATGAATCGGCAGGAAGGACTGAGGATACGGGAGGGTCTACGGGTTGTATGGAGGAGCTCGACATCCGGACCACGGTTCTTGCGCAGTGCATGTAAGATACAGCAATTGTTGGTCGCTTAACAGACCGGCACTGGCGACTCGCAGCTTGGAAAGCAGGTCGTAACATATTGATGGATTGTAGGTAGGTGAGATGGTGGAGGATAGGCATAGGACGGAATTGACGGCCAATGTTTACAACGGAAGATGAAGATCCGCTTTGTCAGAAGCTCTCGGTGCTTCCGAACGCTGCTCTCGCGACCTACAAGCGGCCTCGGGGTGGCGGCTCTATTTGACAGTATCTGGAGGAGAGTCTACATGGTCTCAGCTCCGATAGTAATTGGTGCTATGATAACCGCGCTGGCAAAAGAGTCTGTCGCATGCCTCTGCTTTCCCGTTTGTCCGTCCGAGCTTCAAGTTCCTCGGATGAGATAGATACTCCTCTACACCCTCATGGCTCCGATTCAGGTCCCAAGGAACAGAGCTTTGCCCGGTGCTAACCGTGACGTCTGAATATCTCCACATTCTTTCTTCCTGCCAGTACCCTCAACTCAATAACCTGTTGAGCTGTGCTGTTGATCATCTTCCGTACCTTTATCCCCGCAATTGAAGCTTCCCCAGCCCTGCCATGGCCATGAACGCGAGAACAGCTTCGCGAGCTCTTCGAGCTGTACGCGTGAGTTCTTCAGACTTCCTGGCATAAAGTTTGGAATACTGATATCTCATCGTAGCCTTCAATCCCCAACAAAGTCATCGCTGGTAAGTGCAAGGCTCAATCGTTTGACACCCACCCTGCTAATACCCCACCAGCACAAGCTTGCCCGTCGAGACGCGGTTATGCTTCAGCTTCAGAGCCAGATCTCAAGGAGACTTTGAAAGGATTGATTCCAGCGAAGCGGGAACTACTCAAAAAGGTCAAGGCTGTCGGCGACAAGAAGCTGGGAGACTGCAAGGTTGAGAATGCATTGGGTGGTATGAGGTATGACGGGTAACACAATAGGCGCCTGAAACGTGCTGATGAGAGAGCAGAGGCCTCAAAGCCATGGTCTGGGAAGGATCTGTCCTTGACGCAAACGAAGGTATTCGTTTTCATGGCAAGACCATCAAGGACTGCCAAAAGGAGCTTCCAAAGGGCACATCGGGGACAGAAATGCTGCCAGAGGCCATGTTCTGGCTGCTACTCACCGGAGAAGTCCCAACAACTGGCCAAGTTCGAGCTCTTTCGCGAGAGCTTGCGGAGAAAGCCCAACTTCCAGCGTTTGTGAACGAAATGCTTGATGCCTTTCCAAAAGATCTCCACCCAATGACCCAGTTTGCATGTGCTGTTTCCGCTCTCAACTACACCTCCGAATTCGCGAAAGCATACGAGAAGGGTATCAATAAGGCCGACTACTGGGAACCAACCTTCAACGATTCCATCAGCTTGCTCGCGAAGCTACCCACTATTGCTGCAAAGATATACCAAAATGCGTACCGTGGCGGAGGAGCTCTTCCAGCTGAAGTCGACGTGAACCAGGACTGGAGTTACAACTTCGCGGCTATGCTCGGCAAGGGTGGCAAGGAGAATGAGGGCTTCCAGGACTTGCTCCGTCTATACCTCGCTCTCCATGGTGACCACGAGGGAGGCAACGTCTCCGCCCACACCACCCATTTGGTCGGCTCTGCTTTATCGGACGCTTTCCTCTCATACAGTGCCGGTCTACAGGGTCTAGCAGGTCCTCTTCACGGTCTTGCCGCGCAAGAGGTCCTCCGATGGATCATCCAGATGAAAGAGGCTATCCCAGAGAAATACACGGACAAAGACGTCAAGGACTACTTGTGGAGTACGCTGAAGAGCGGGCGTGTCGTTCCAGGTTACGGCCACGCCGTGTTGAGGAAGCCGGATCCTCGATTCGAAGCGCTCATGGACTTTGCTGCGGCGAGGCCAGAAATCGCGAACGATCCGGTATTCAAGCTCGTAAAGGCTAACTCGGATATTGCTCCAGGCGTGCTCACGGAGCACGGAAAGGTAAGTTCGCTCCCATCGCGCCGACTTGTGAGCTGTCGCTAACAAAATCCTAGACCAAGAATCCATTCCCCAACGTCGACTCCAGCTCCGGCGTCCTTTTCCACCACTATGGGTTTACCGAGACCCTATACTACACAGCGACCTTTGGGGTCAGCCGTGGTCTAGGACCACTTGCGCAGCTTATCTGGGATCGCGCGTTGGGTCTGCCAATTGAGCGACCAAAGAGCATCAACTTGCAAGGGATATTGAATCAGGTTGGCGCGTAAGTTTGGAGTTTGGACAGATTTATTTGGTTATGCTTGGGCGCAATGTAAATAGATGGAATGAACGGCTCGTGTCCGGGTTTTAATAGACCAAGACTAGCGTAAAAGACCTCAAGTTCTCTCTCTGTCTTCTTGTCATCAACATACGATGGACGTTGACGTTCTTTCCTTGTGAAAGGTGACTGTGGCATTGGACTCGCCGGCTTCTTGGTCCTCGACTCTTGGTTTCTTCACGCATTTCTAGCGGCTTGAGAGGGACTCGGAGCGAAACTATCACCCAGCGTCGTTGGTTTTCCAAAATCCAGAGGAAATAAGGTGATGAAGTGACGTTCTGAAGCCGATTGAAAAGGTCCTGGCTTGTTGGTGGTGTCTAGGGTTCGCTCGAACCTTACCGCTTATAGAAATCGTCCTCCCACGCTCCCTTGGCTGTGATCTCATCTTCAAGACGTTCGCAACGTCTTCGATTAGATGCATCTCTGGTCATTGTGAACGCGTCTACACTTCCCCACATTCTGTCCGTTAGAATCTGACACCGCCGTTGCGTCCTGTACAGATATCTCAACTACAGTAGCCGTTCTGCCCGATAAGTCCCTGACATCTCCACTTTCCTGCCGCCTGGAAGACGGAAATCGCTTTGGACACTCCTTTGGCTGGCTGTGACTCGGGTTAACGCACGAATCAATCATCCTACCTATAGATATTGTGTATTAAGGATCTCTCGAACCCTACAGACAGGCTGTTTCTGCAAAGAAAGATCCCATATGGGAAAGAAGGGGAGTAGGGATCAGCATGTCGGAGGACAATTTCTCTATCCTTCGCTCGCCCACCTTCCATAACTCAGAGAACCGCATACACAAGGCAAATACTTCGACTTCACTCTCTCCAAAATCGAATACGGGCCTCAACCCGCGGTCCTGCGTAACCTGCCGCAGGCGCAAAGTAAGATGCGACAAGAAATCGAAATGTACAAACTGTGTAAAAGCGAACATAGAATGTATATACCCATCGCCAGGAAGAGCACCGCGACAGCCACGCAAGCCGCAGGACTCGGAACTGCTAGAACGGTTGCGCAAATTGGAGGGAGTCGTGCAGATGCTTGGGACAACGGTTCGGCTGGAAGAGGGAGAATCGCCGCCGAAAGATGAGCAGGGAGAGCCTGAAAAGGAAGAAACGCATGAGGAGAGGATACAAAAGGCGTGTCGAGAATTGAAAGAGTTGAGAAAGGAGAAGGCGGCGCAGGAAGCTGCGAAGGGACCGAAGAAAGATGAGACACTGGAAAAGAGATTTGGCAGGCTTGTAGTGGATGAGGGGAGGAGTCGATATATCAATCCTAGTTTCTGGGCTAACCTCAGTGATGAGGTAGGAATATACTTTATAATGGAGGAGGGAGGTGCTGACAAATTTTTGCAGGTGGAAGATCTGAAGGAAATTCTTAACAGCAGTGACGATGATGATAACGTTTATTCCTCTGCGGAGACCTCACACTCCTCTCCACATCATCAAGGGTTTCTATTTGGACTAAGCTCACAGAATGTTGATATGTTTTCGCTTCATCCACCCAAGGAGCATGTCGCTATATACTGGCAGGTCTACAAGGAAAACGTTGATCCTCTGGTCAAAGTTATACATGCGCCAACTATCGAGCCAACAATTTTGGAATCAGCAGATGGCTTGGATAAGATTCATCGTGGTCTCGAATGTCTGTTGTTTGCCGTGTACTATGGCGCAATCACGTCCATGTGGCCGGAAGAGGTACAGAAACTCTTTGGTGAGGAGAAATTGGAATTGCTCACAAGATATCGGTTCGGTCTTGAGCAAGCTCTTGCTCGGGCGGAGTTTCTGCAGACCGATGAGATCATTGTCCTGCAGGCGTTTGTTATATTCTTAATATGTTTGCGGCGAAATGATGATGCTCGAATTATATGGACACTAACAGGTCTGGTTGTTCGCATGGCGCAGACGCTGGGGTTACATAGAGATGGCACACATTTCGTTCTTCCGCCATTTCAAATCGAGATGTAAGTGCCTCCTAGGCGATGCCGGAAAGGACTTCCTTGCCCATGTTAATGTAGACTGTAGGAGACGACGATTGTGGTGGCAGATATGTATACTCGATGCACGAGCAAGCGAAGATCATGGTTGCGACCCAACAATCATCGAGCATGCTTTTGATACCCAGGTTAGCAAAGCTCAGTGCTTGCTGCTCACAGACTCACGCCATTTAGATGCCAGCAAACGTGAATGACGACGAACTCGAGCCCCACATGACTGAGCTTCCAAAGTCCAAAACTGGCTGTACGGAAATGACATTTGGCTTAATTCGTTTTGAGATCACAAGCACTCTTCGCAGACTCCAGTATGTGCCTCCAGGACCCCGAAAATGCAATCGAATATTTAGGGAAGTGAGCATGGAGAAGAAGGAAAGCTGGATAAAAGAGTGTCATGAAAAGCTTGAGGCTCAATACATCAAGGACGGCGATATGAATGTCCCACTCTACTGGGTAAACGTTTTATAACATCTGCAACTCAGCCGCTACTAATATCTTTCTCAGGTCATCGCTACTGTATCTCGCCTCATTATGTCGAAGATGTGGCTCATGGTCTACCATCCGTTCCAAAGGATCGACGGGGGCTCCAGCCTTTCACAAGAGATCCGAGACCAACTTTTTAAAACATCGATTGAGAACGTCGAGTATTCCTTGCTACTAGAACATGAAGATAGGACCAAGAAATGGAGTTGGCTCCTACGTACGTACTTTCAGTGGCAAGCGATTGCATTTCTCCTCTCGGAGCTTTGCGTCAGAACAGAAGGAGAAGGTGTGGAGAGAGCGTGGAAGGCTGTCGACTTTGTTCTGAATCGAAGATTCATCGACGATGCTAACTCACACTCGACAAACAAAATGAAAAGTCATCTTTGGAAACCTATGAAGCGTTTGATGGATAAAGCCAAAGTTGCACGAGCTAAAGCTGTTGTCAAGGCACAGGAAGAACAACGAGCAAAGGCCAAGGCGCCCTATCAAGTCCAGTTTCCGTTGGTCACAAACGCCTTGGACCCTGCCGTACCTATAATGAATCTTGACTTCAGCAATGATCGTCGATTCCCTGGACGACCTATTGGAGGTTCGTCGACGCCATTGCCGGACACATCATTGGACATGACTGGATTTACTCTGACATCCGGTGTCCCTACAGAGCAGAAGTTTCCAACCGCATCGCCTACTGTCAGCGCTGATCAAATTATGAGACCTTTTCAAAACGACACTATGTCAGGTGTGTCGACCGAAGCATCTCCTTTTCAATTTGACATCAGAGACGAATGGCTGATGAATGGTATAGCTGATGTTTCTTCTGTTGGAGACTCAGCTCTTTTGCCGGACGGTGACGTGGATTGGGCGAATTGGGACGATATGGTGAATCAGTACGGTATGCAAGTGGACAGCAATTCGCCTGTAGACTCGGGGCAGCCTGGCGCATTCAATCCGTCGTTGAATCCGTTCAGTCAGTGGTATTGAGGTAGTTGGAGAGTCCTCCGCACTTCCCATGAGGATAGAGCAATGTTTGATAAGCTAGCGATAGATGTGAGAGGTATTTGTAAAGGATGGCCGAGCTCGTTATATATACCCCAATCTCGACTCGACAGCATGAATAGCATGATTTGCGACATGAATTGAACATAATACCTATTCAGGTTGATCATAAAAACAAACAATTATACCCCGAGTCCCATTTCGACCTAGCTCAAGTAAGGGCGGTGACGTATGAGACGTCCTGACCAACATTTTTTCCAGACGCGAGAGAGAGATTGACCATCAACAACATCAACCACACTCCAAATCCATCATCCAATAGACAACCCGATAGCAACCATGGGCATTTTCTCCAAGATCTTCAAGAAGGACAAGGGTGATGCTGCCGCGTCCCCCTCTGCAACTTCAACTTCACCAGCCACAGGTACAACATCATCACAAGCACCAGCTGCCTCTTCGACGAGCGCCAATTTGGAAAAGCCACAGGGTGTGGTTCTCCACACCAGCTTGGGCGACATCACCATTGCTTTGTACTCTGAGCAGACCCCAAAGGTGGGTCACTTCAAACTTGCCACGAGATCATCGTGAATACTAGACCATGTCACAGACTTGCAAGAACTTCGCGACTCTGGCGGCAACACACAAATACGATAATGTAATCTTCCACAGAATCATCCCCGGGTTCATGATCCAAGGCGTAAGCATCTATCTGCCCACCAAATTCCCCAATTCCGCCTTGCTAACAGAAGCCTAAACAGGGCGATCCGACCGGTTCAGGAATGGGTGGCACATCCATCTACGGCGGCAAGTTCGAGGACGAGATTGTTGCTTCCCTCAAGCACACCGACAAGGGTACTCTCTCCATGGCCAATTCGGGCCCTGGAACCAACGGCTCTCAATTCTTCATTACTCTAGGTCCAACGCCGCATCTGGATGGCAAGCATACTGTCTTCGGACACGTTGCCGATGGAATGGATGTTGTTGATAAGCTTGGTGCTGTGGCTACCGACAAAGGTGACAAGCCGCGTGAGAAGGTGTACATCAAGTCTGCTGAGGCGTTTTAGACTTGAGCTAATGTGTTTGGAGGCGAGGAGGCGAGGAGGCATGGATGGAAGTATGATGAGTAAATTGGTAGGCGACTCGACGATAAGAAGAGAGTACAGCGAGTGAAGCACAAAATAATTGATAATAAAGCTCGGGGTGCTTCAATCACGCCACCAGACAACCACAGCTTTAGCCCAACCGTATTATTCTCGAATAGGACGATATACGCCCCAAGTAGCTCAAACTCCTGCATCCTTCATCATAACCTATTCCACCCCTCCCTCCCTTCCACACCTCCATTCCAAAGTAAACCCACTAAAACCCACGACACATGCAAACCCAATCCCGAAGAGCAAGTCCAACCAAGACCGCAAGGAAACCAACCGCTCCAAAATCTACCTCCCAACCCTCCACGCCTAAACAAAACGAGATGACCCACTTTGCCCCATTCTTCTCGTTCTGTATCTAGAAAAAGGGTAATGGATTATTTAAAAGGATGGAGGGGGTGGAAAGGAGGGGAGGGATAGATGGTATTTCTTGTTGATGTTTTGTATTGTAGTATTATTTTATTGTTACTATTGTACTTGTAATAACGATAATGATGGAGACTTGGTTACTTGGTTATATATATACAAGAGAAGCTATACGGCGCTCTAGCTATTACATACTACCTTAAATCCAGTTACTATAGTATTATGTAGAAGAGACGCCGGGAGGGAAGGGAGGCGAGGTGTTAAAGTGGTGTAGTAAAGATACGGTTATATCTCTATATGTACTGTTTGAGACAAGAGGATTTATATATAGTTTGGATTTGGATTTGGATTAGTATTTGATTCGGCCTCTCTTTGTTGCCTGATTGGGAAATGGCGAGGTGGGATTTTGGGGTGGGATGTTTGATTGGACGCGAATGGAGTTGGAGAAATGGATAGGAAATGTCTCGCGAGAATAAGGGGCGGTTATGCATTCGTTGTCCAAGATTAGGAAGGGAGATATATTGATGTGAAAAATAGGTACTAATAGTTCGATAACAAAAACTAAAACAGAAAGCTCTCTCCAAATCTCAGGCGAAAATCCACCACAATTCCAGACACAAACAATAAGATAAAAACCGTGACCATGCCACCAAGCAAAAACAAGTGGCCACATCAAATTACCAAACATCAACCACAAAGCATCCACACAAATGCAGACCAGCAAGCAGGGATTACCCCATCGCCAACCTCGAAGCCATCCTAAAACCCCTCAACAATAACAGAACTCTCCCTCCCCTTCAAAACAACAACCACATTCTCCTTATCCCCCTTCAACCCTATCTCCTTCCCATTGACCAAAACCCTCGTCAACGCACCAACGCCCTTGGGCAACCGAAACTTGAACACCACGGTCCCAGGGAATGCCCTTCCAAAAGTAGCCCTTGCCCTTACCTTGACGCCCGCCCCCAAATCCACACCCGCGCCCGCAACTTGTATCGAAAAATCTACTTTTCCCCATCGGGTAGGTGCTTGGAGAAACCGGATTTCCTTGCCTGTAGCCAACCAGGCACGGGGGATGCCGCGCCCGAGGTACAGCGTGTCCTCGTCGGGGTGTTCGAGGACGAATGCCCAGCGGAGAATGGACGGGATGGTGAGTTGGGCGGGGATACAGAAGTTGTGGTATTCGCCGTTTATGTTGGTTACCTCGCCGGCTTTCCATGCGCCCCGTGTGTGGACGTGGTAGCGATGTGTGTACAGAAACAGGACGAATTCGTCGATGCGGTCGTTTAGTAAGAGGGCGTACGCGTAGCCGTAAGATATGAAACCCAAGATATCGCGGCCGATGCGGGTCGGTTCGCCTACGTTTGCGACGACGCCCATGGATGTGGCGCCGAAGTTGCGCATCGTGTCTATTACCTTGTTTGAGATGTTGAGAGGTAGGACAGCGGAGTGGAGGAGTTCGGTGTAGAGGCGGTGGGGCCAGTTTTGAGGCGAATAGTCCTGTAGTGTGGCCATTGATTCGCGGAAGGTTTGGTTTGTACCTGGTAGGGGTGGGACGTAGGATAGCGCTGTGGCGTTCTTTGATGTCGTCGGTGTTCTTGTTGTTATGGAAGCAGTTATCGATTCGGTTAATCGGGCTGTGAGCTTTTCGGCTCGTTTGGTCCAGTCGGGGGCGTATTCGCTGAAGATGGCCAAGGCGCTGAGATCGCGAAAGCCGCGGATTGCAAGGGCTGTATTGGCATAGAATGGTTGCCAGTAGGTGTATAGATTCGTTTTGAGAGCAGCATCCGATTCTGACCAGCCGTGTATGAGACCATATCCTGGCTGTGAAGAGTTGAGCCTCAGACTCTCGTCGTGTAAGCCTGTCAAGACCTTGGCAAGGGCTACAATCTTTTCTTTATGTTTGAGCAATAGGCCAGGTTCGCCAGAATAGCGCAAATGCTTGGCAAGCATGGAGAGCATGAGCCCAAATTGTCCAACCTAGAGATGGTCAACCTGGGAATAGGAGACACGCAGCGATAAAAGCACCAACCTCAGGACCCCTCATATTGATCGATCCATCGCTAGATACGAACAAGCTCAAATAATTGTCGATGACGTTCCAAGCTTGTGCGAACCGTCCCCACTCCAAATTTGCGCTCAGGCTGCTCGTGAAAACGTCTTGGAAGCCATCGTATTCACTTCCTGCATAGACACGATCGACCGCTCCGTACTCTGCCTCACAATCAGCCTTGGCGTCGAGACACAACTCGGCTTCGATACTCACTAGGGTAACTTCCTCCCGGCCGAACCATCAGCTCCTTCGCAAAGGCGAATTTGGCCATGTTCTCCCACGACGCGTCTGGCAGAGCAGCGTGGGCCATGCCAGAGAGCTTGACATTCCAATACTCTCCGAATCGGAACAAGGCTCGATAGAACTCGTCGGCAGACGTCTTAGGCTTGCTCTTTGGGAAAGACGGATAAGAGTGCCCAAACGCGACGCGTTCGATGCTGTTGTTCTTGATATGCGTCGTTCGATACCATGTCTGGACGACGAAGGGGTCTTTTGCGTCCACGTCAGCAAAGGCAATGGTCTCGAAATAGTCTGTAGGATTGTCCGTCTCGGTCTTGGTGAAGATCTTGCGAACTGCTGGCATAAAGCCGCCGACTTTCCCCTCGAATCTCAAATAGGGGTATTCTTGGATTTCGGGCGAGTCTTGACCCGGGTAGTAAGTGCTGGTATAGCCGAAGTCGAAAATTGGAGCATTGTCACTGGCTTCGGCGGTACCTAGAAACGATGTCCAACTGAGGTTGTGTGTCAGCAAGCTTCTTGCATTGTGTTGGCCTGCGACTCACTCTGGTGGAACGTAAACATTCTTTGGGGGTGGAGCAGAGCAAGTTGGCGGGAGTGTAAGCCGTACACCACGTTCGTCCGGTTCTCCATCTTTCCTAACAGACTGTCAACCCTCGTTGCTGCACTCAACGTGTCTTTCTTACAAGATGCGGGTCGCAAGCAAATCCTCTTCTGCCAATCCGATATTCGCAAGTCGCAAGCCAGCGAATTTGGGAAATTTCGCATCGTACTCCTGGAATGTAGCTTCTCCAGTCTTTGGAAAGACTCTGCGCTCTTTTGTCTTTGTGGACTCAAAAACAATGTCTCCGTCTCTTTGAGATAGGTCTTCAACTACGGTCCAGACATCATCGGCGTTTTTGAATCGCCCAACTTGCGAAAATTGCGGCGTCTGTGTGTATGCGTTTGGGGAGACGAGACGAGTCTGGTCGGCAGTGGTGGCGGCAAACTTGGGCGGCGGGTCATCTTGGGAGTCAGTCTCTGGCGCGGACTCTTGGGGAGCATCCTGTGCGGGAGGCTGTTCTTTTAACCGTCTTGTCGAATTAGCTCCCTCGTCCACGGCATCCTGTACAGCAACAGCTCGATGGTGGAATCGATGTGCATGGTTCTGAAGTGCCGTTTGACCAGTGAAGGATCGGGAGATGAAGACGACATTAAACACTAGAGAGACGAAGAAAAATACGCGCACAAAAAAGGAATGTGATATGACGGCCATGACTACGGCCAGCCAAAGGAAAAAAGACTTGCAACAACAACTGGAGTTGTTTTGGCCATATGGAAGGCGCTGGACATGGCAGCAAGATGTTTGCACTTGGCAATTCATTAAATGAGATGTTCCGGTCACTAAATGGGATGTTCCGGCTTTGACTGGCATGGATCCCTATCGCCAATGCATGTGGGCTTTGAATACAAGATTAGAAGTTTAGTACTCCGTACAGATGTGGATGGAGGTGGACTGAGATTTGAGCACTATAAGAAGAAAGGGAGTGGATATTCAGACAGCCGTGTTTTGATTGTTGCTTATCAGTGCCTCGGTAGGATACTGTGTATAGACTATAGACGGACTAATGGTGTACTACTCCGTACTGTGGTATAATAGAGCCCTGGCAGTTATCCCTGATCCCCGGCAGTTTTCCGCTTTGTCGAGCTGAGCTGATCTGATACTCATCCAACCACGAAGATGCCTGCTGGGTTTGGGTGATTTTCGTTGAGAGAGTAATGAGGAGCTTTGGTAGATGTCAGTCATGATTCGTGAGGATGATAATGATCTGGGGTGTGCTTGTGGTTGATGAATGGATGGATGGATAGATGGATGGATGGATGGATGGATGGATGGATGAATAAATGAATAGATGAGTGAATGATTAGATGAATGAATGAGTATATGGATGAATGAATAGATGAACGAATGAACGAATGAATAGATGAATAAATGAACGAATGAATAGATAAATAAATGGATGAATGAATGAGAGAAGGCCGGAGGGAAGAGGGAAGACCTGAGTCAGCTAGAAGTAGTACTCCGTCTCGGTACTTCCTCTCCCAAACGAGTCATGGTACTTCTCATGGTCACTCTCAGCTGGCTATGTCATTCTCCTAGGAAATCCAAGCTTCACTCCCACTTTTTGCTTACAACCATACTAGTACAACCATACCACCATACAACCATACCACCATACAACCATACAACCCCAGTCCATAGTCCATAATCCATAAATCATACACGCCTCCATTGTCCGCTGTTTGCCCAATATAAAGTCCTCTGCCTATGGTCGTCCATAACCCTCCGCACAAAGCAGCAAGAGAGCTGTGAACACACGACTGAAGATCCCTATCGCCCATCCAATCATGAAACCCCCGAAAGAGCCCATCCGAAGGCAATCCTCCACAAACCACTACACCACCTTTCCCACCAAACCACCCACCTCTCGCGGGAGACCGCCTTCGTCCCCGCCCGCTCCTCATCGAAACAATGCCAATGCTTCCCAAAGCCGCGACTCGGATGACCCAACAAGCCATGGCCGTCATCATCATCATGGCGAAACTCCACTGCCCAAAAGACAGCTGGCCATGCTAGCAATCATAGCTTTGGCTGAGCAGACGGCCTTCAATTCCATAAGCCCCTACCTACCCGAAATGGTCAGGTCCTTTCCCGATGTAAAAGGTGGACAAGAAGGTTTATACGTTGGCCTGATAGCCTCATCGTTTGCCCTCGCACAGTTCACGACAAACTTCATGTGGGGCTCGCTATCAGATCGCATAGGCAGGAAACCCGTGGTCTTGATAGGGACAATTTTGACTGCTGCCTGCTTTGTCGCGTTTGGCTTCTGTCGGACATTATGGCAGGCTATCTTGGTGCAAGTTCTCATGGGGCTGGTCAATGGCAATCAAGGAGTCATCTCAACATGTCTGGGAGAAATCACGGATCGAAGCAACCAGTCAAAGGCATTTACCTACCTGCCTGTGATATACGGAATCGGAGGTATCACTGGGCCTGCGCTAGGAGGACTTCTAGTCTTCAAAGACAACCCTCTGAAACCAGGCACGCCAAATCCATACCCTTATTTGTTGCCCAACCTATTCTCCGCCGCTGTGCTAGCCATCGATTTGATTCTCGCCATGATATTTCTGGAAGAAAGTTTAGAAGAGGTCAAGACGCTCCCACCACTCGGCGCTCGTATCAGCAATCTCTTTTCTTGGATATGGCAGTTCTCTGGCTCAAGCCATCGACCGACATATCTGCGAAGATTCCTGAACAAAACCGACAGGGACGACCAGTCCGATGGAGCATCCGGACACTCTGCCCCCACCCTATTTCCAGAAGTGGTTTCTGATAATTTGACCTCCAAGCAGGTTCTCAACCGGGATACCATTCTTCTGTTAAGCACATTCTTCATTTTTCAGCTGTCGAATATTGCCTACAATTCGCTCTATCCGATATTTGCAGAAGCCGAACCTCCCACTGGAAGAGGCTTATCCACCAAGGAAGTTGGCCTTTCGCTGGCATTCGCTGGTGCCGTCACCATCCTCTTTCAGGTTGGCCTCTTTGGAGCACTTCGAGATAAGATAGGAAACAAGGCAAGCTATCGCGTCAGTCTGGCTGGGTTCACGATAGCTTTCCTGTTAATGCCATGGGTGGGCTATAAGAACAAGGATGGCATTGGCAACGGCAAGATCTGGATATGGATCGAGCTCGGCGTTGCATTGGTGATCAAAACGGTAGCTGGAGTGGGAGGTTTGGCGTCTGCTCTTTTACTTGTAAGAAAAACTTGTGCCTGTAAAGATGATTGACGCTAACTATCATGCAGATCACGAACTCAGCACCTTCGCATGCCTCGCTTGGCAAGCTTAACGGCCTCGCTCAAACACTCTCAGCAGCCGGACGAGCAGCTGGTCCTTTCATTTCTGGTGCCATTTTCACTGCCTCAACCAAGATCCAGCCCAAAGGTGAAGCCCTTGCCTTTTGCGTCTTTGGTAGCATCGCTTTCGTTGGATTCCTCATGAGTTTCGGTATACGCGCTCAAAAGCTGGAGGCCGATGGAGAGGAATTTGACGATGATGAAAGCACCATGACCGACGACCAGAGTGAAGATGCACCACTGTTGGGGCGAAGGTGACGTCTTGGGCATGGACTCCCTATGTTTTTGGAGGTGGCAATTGATGTACGTTACAGAGATCTGGGACTTAGCATTGGCGCTGTGAAAAAGGAACAGGCGTATTAATGGCTTAGGATATGCTATCTGTAAGTAGCATATCTTAGTTCGGAATGGACGTCGTGTATCAATGGGTAGACCGAGCCTATAAATGTAATTCGTGTCGATCCGACCTTTATTCCTCAGTCACTGAAACCAGGCTTCCAATAACGATAAAAGACATGACCAACTCCATCAAGAAGCCCAAAAAGAAAAAAAGCAAGGCAAAAGCATGATATCCATCACCGCGCCTACTATCCAAAACAACGTAATCTTATGTACGCCAAAATATGGCTGTTTAGAAGTAGAAGTAGAAAAAGCTGGGGAATTCTCATATATATGTATATATATATATATATAATTATTTGTGATACAGACATTCATTTGCGACTTCCAGGGTAAGTGAGTTCGCGTTCATAGAATAGTGTTAGGTTCGTATTTGGCGTACGTAGAATATTCCATATGCATTTGCGGTGATGTAACCACGGGATAAGTAAGATAAGATATAAAAGATTACAAACGATCCTAGGTGGGACACCGAGAGTATGGCTTCATCCACATCCGACTCACATCCAACTCACGGCTCTTCAGAACGCGTCGCCGACTCGTCAAAGAAGGAGTGTTAGACTAAGGAGACGCATCGCTGACCTCCTCAAGCGGACTAGCAACCTTACCGGCGACAAGCGCAATCAAAGCAGCACCGACACCAGATCCATCCTTCGCAATGCCGATCCGAATCTTCTTCTCGCCCTCAATACCAATCTCAGTAATCTCTCTCAAAGCCTCGCGGATCAGATCCTCGAAGCCCGGGTAAAACTCAACAAGACTGCCATCGACACCCACATCGATGACTTCATCTTCGTTGACCTCACCACTACCCTCACCACGCTTAATATCCAGACCCTCCTTCTTCTCAGTAGTGGCACTGGCAGCCGAAACGGAGGCGTTAAGACGGCCCGAGTTAATGACAATGGCACCAATAGCAATGGCTGCCAAACGAGCTGCCCTGCGTCCCACAGCTCCAGCGATGGCCTTGACAGCCTCCGCATCCTCCAGGCTGGCAGCATTGATACCGCACTCCTTATCCAGCGCCTGTCTCGTGGTTTTCAACCCGGCACTGGAATCTCCATAGGCCAAACTCAGGAAGCTAGAATCGATCCCCCATAATTTGAATAATGGAGAATCAGGCTCAATACAAGTCGTACTATGCAACTCATTCAGGGACGAATTTTCATCTTTGAAAAGGGGCACGGTCTCATCTTTCATGAGTGCAACGATGGCCCTCCTGAAGATCTCACCCAAGAACATACCAGAAACCCTCTTCTCGAACATTTGGATTCCAGGATTGGGCGTGTCGGCGTCAAGAGCGGTATCGTAAGGTGTGTTTGGTAGGACAGATAGATCGTTATCAAACGAACCCCACTCGGTGTTGACAATCATTTCGCCAGTGCTGGAGTCGTAGGATCCCTCCGCTGTCTTGTCTTTTACCAACTTGGAAACACGATCCAGCCTCTCCACATAGGCGCCGTTGGTTCCAGTACCAAAAATAGCCCCAAGAAGAGTTCCGGTCTTTCCAGGTGATGTGTAAGATCGTGCCATGAGCGTACCGACGGTGTCGTTCACCAACGCTGCAACGCGGACGGGCAGATGAAGGGCGTCGATTTCAGCTTGAAGTAATGCACAAACGTCTTTGCCGACGGCGTCTTCAATGTCAAAACCCTTGGTCCATCGCATCAGTAGACCCTTGTTGATTCCAATCTGATTTACGGGGAAACTGAACGTAAACCCCATGTTGAATATCTCTTCGTCGTCGATCTTTCCACCATGCTTCCGTCGTCGAATATGACTTTGGTAGTGTTCATTGTGGTGCTCTTTAAGAAACTCTTGGATGCGTTCTGCTAGGAAGGAAAACAATTCTTTGGCGGTTTTAGCTTTCATTAATTCCGCTGGTATCTTGGTTTTCGACTGCGTGAGGGAGAAAGAGGTGTTGCCGTGTAACTGAATAGCACAAACCCGAAAATTCGTGCCACCTAGATCGACTGCCATATACAAGCCCTGCAGGATGTTAGTAACATGTCTAGCCAGAAGGTATCGGAGACATGTTTTGTTCCTGAGTATGCCTACCTTTTCAGTTCCATTTGGCACAGCTGTGACGTATGTCGGGATCTGGCTCAGATGCGTTCCATCCTTAAGGAGGCCTTCATCTGTTGTCCCAACACATCAGTATAGCTCTTTAAGTGCCAAACTGTAATCCTTCAAAACCAATTGACAGTCCGCATCCAAAGAAGAATATAACCCACCCATCTCCTTCAAGAACTCCTTGACACCCTTCCTGATAGCATCTCCACTGTATTCAAACTCCCGCACCACCTTCTCCGTAGCTGCTGCCAATGCCATATTTCTCACAACCGGTTTTTCAAATGTGTTCCGTGTCTTCTTGCTAGAGACAGCACTCCCGGCCTTATTCAAGTCACTAGCACAAATCCAATGATCCTCGAACGGGCTCCAGGGACAAACCGCCTCAAAGCGTGCCCTCCGTATATCCTCACTCTTGCCAATATGCTCTTTCACCCACGGGACAAGAAACTGCGCAGCTAGCACAAGCACCACAAGGGCAATAGAGACGAGCTGTGGGATTGAGGGGAGACTGGAAGTCGAAGACGAGTGCTGCTTCTCTCTCCAATCGAGTAGAGATTGGACCTGAGAGGCTGTGTATAGCGGTTCTTGGTCGTCGTGTTCGTTCGTGGAGGTGGCACCTTTGACGTTCGGTTCGGAAGCTCGCCGGCGTCTGTGGGCCTTGTTCTCGAACAAGCTGAGGTCTGGAATTTTGGGCGCCAGCTCGTATTGTGGTGAGGGTGGTGGGTAGTATGTAAGCGGGGCTTGTCTGCGGGTTCTGGCGGGGTGGACTACTCTTCGGGGCTATTGGGCGAACAGATGCATGCGACAGTGGCAACTGAAGATTCAGAGGGTGGAGTAGGCGATTACCTACGGAGGTCAATTGTGAATGCAGAGACGAGAGGTAAGGGCAGGTCACGGATTGGATGGGTTGTGCGGACTGGTACAATACTGGTACAATGACACAATGGTTGACATGCAGAAGTCAACTTCCGCACCCTTGCATGTCGATGTTGAGGAGCTATTTGTAGAGACACGTACGTGGCTGAAACTGCTATTATTACTCAGCAGCAGTCGGTCATCGCTTTTTGAATTCGGGTGCTGTCGGTTCAAGGTTCAATGGATAGAATAGAGAATTGGACACAATCCTTGGGCAGAAAGAGAGGTGTGGATATACAGACAGCACGGAAAGCACCAGCAGAGAGAGAGGTGTGGATATACAGACAGGAACAAGTAGAAAGAGAGGTGTAGATATACAAACAGCACGAAAACCACCAGCAGAAAAAGAGGTGTGGATGTACAGACATCACCAGCAGAAAGAGAGGTGTAAATATACAGACAGCACGAAAAGTGTAGATACACAGACACCATGAAGAGGCACCAGCTGAAAATCGTTAACCCTCATTCTTCTATGTACGAATCTTTGTATAACCGCTCCTCCAAGAAATGGTTACTGTTGCGTAGTGCACCCTTCTCTCCCCATCAATACTTTTGGATCCGCAAATCGCCAAAGTCCGCGTGTAACAGTACAAGATATTCTAGGCCTCAAAACCTAACCCCACAAAACACATTGATCTCCGAGCAAAGAGATCGCAGAGAACAAACTGGCCATGTCGAGATGGGAGATGGTGCTGTTGTGTCGACCCCTGCCCAGAGTGCCAGCGAATTGGATCGACAAATAAAAGGCTTCGTATCATGATCGCACTCGCGCCAAAAGAAAGAGCAGAAACAAGACGCAATCCCAAACCACCGGCTGACACCCAATGCAGACGAATTAAAGGGTACCAGGCTTGTAAACACCCACGCCGGAATCGACCACAACCACCACTACAACCACACTCAAGGTCGCCTCTCCATGTATGTACGTGACCCTGACAACAAGGAAAAATGCAGATCTCGGGCTTGCTCAATGAAACATCGCTTGCTCTGTCTATGCCGCTAATTGCCACCTCTTCTCGCAACAGAATCACCATCCACCACAACCTGGATCGACGTTCTGTTGCGTATTAAAATTATAAACAAAAAAGGTAGTGTGTTGCTAAACGTTTGTTGGTGTTGCCGATATGCAGTAGGATTATCCATTCATGCTCAAAAAGGTAGACGAAGACTTCATAAGTGCGCCAAAGAGGCTGGGTGGTGAGATGAAGATGGTGTGTGAATTTTGGTGCATTTGGCGGTCAGATTTTGGATGTCAATATCCCAATGGCAAACCATTCCGTGGTAATTAGGCTCGAACAGCAGGCCTGACCCGTCCAGGGCCTGGGAGACCGATGCTGCTGTTGGCGCTGCTGTTTGAAGAATCTAGATGAGCGCTGGCGCCGCTGCTATCACCACTCGCCGCGCTAGCACTCGCACTTCCAGTCAGACTCCGCACTTGAGAGATTTGTTTTTGCGGGTAGGTATTGCTCACCCCTGCGTGTTGTTCAACCTGTTGAGGTGCCACTGCATTTCCATGTCCAGGTGGGTGCCTTGGTACTGGCTGTCTCACACCTGGCGGTGACGGCCGACCATTGCCCATTCCATTCATGCCATTAGGAACGCCGTTGTGTTGCGGGTAGCCGTTAGGAGGCGATGGTCGTTTGATTGGGGGGCTCAAGGGATTTCCTGGAGACTGGCTCTGTCTTCGTTGCACGGGAGCTGGTCCATAGGCGCCGTATGGAACTTGGCCGCCTCGCTGTAATTCATCCAATCGCACGCTAGTCAATGAATTTTGTCGAGACTCCTTGCCCATCGCTCCACGGTCAACAGTTCCATATCGGTTGGAAGAATAACCCATGAGGGGATTGTCGAGGATGTTATCTTGAAGATTAGGGATGTCTGCCATTATTCTTGCACTTGTTCTCTTTGGGCCACGCCCAAACAGGTTTCGTCCTCTAGGCGCCGGTGGTCCCATGTCTCCATTCATCATCCTGTTGTTGCTTTGCGAGGGTTGTTTTCGATTGCGGCGAGAAGTGATGCTCATCATGTCGAAGTTCTCATCCATGGCTTGAGCAGGACCGCCACCCGCCATAGGGTCGAAGTAGTCGTCGTCTTCGTCATCCTCCCAGCCACCAGCGGTCGGCGGTGGGCCCCGTCTCATGTTTGGTGGCGGACCTCGTCTCATCTGCATTTGTCGCTCCTTGAACTCGATCTCTCTTTGACGCAGAGCAAGCTCGCGCTCGCGAAGTGCAATGTCACTCGTCGACATAGAGTGCGCCGCACCGTCACCATAGACACCATTCGATCCGTCGAAGCCACCATCTGGAACAGTGTCGTACATCACTAGATGACTAAAATCTTCGAGGCCGTCTTCCAGGGAAGGGCGACGTTGACCAGCGGGTCCTTCTGGCGGGTAGCCGTTGGCGTGACCATTGGGCATACGTGGTGGGTAGCCGTTCGATGGTGGAGGTCCCGGCCTGCGCATCATTGGAGGCTGACCATTGTATGATGGAGCTCTACGGCCGTTCATAGGACCGGATCCGTTCATGCTGCCGTTCATTATCGGACGAGGGCCATTGCCAGCAACAGAGGACGATCGCGGTGGAGGTGGCTTGAAGCCCGGCGATGTGGGAGCTTCCGTGCCCTTCGTCTGATTGATGGTATTTTTACGGTGAAGAAGTGCGTACATGACCTCTATCCTGGGAACAGACAACCCAACTTCTTTTGCCATCTTGATCGGTGAGCCAAGGAATGTTTCAACTTCCATCGGTCGCTTATTTTCAAAATCTTGGTACATGATGGTGTGTCGGTCCGTGGGCTGGATAAGCTCAGCGATAGTCTTTTCTCTGAAATCGGGTTCAAATGTGCAGCCGTGACCTTTGGCGAGAACAACCAGCTCATCGATGGTATTAGTGATCATGTCCCGGACGCCAGGCATCTCAAGAAGTTGAACGTGACTTGGACATTCAAAAAGAACACTGGCAGGGTGAAAGGCGATTGGTCTGTTTGCGTGAAGTCAGCAGGTGCCACGAATCTTACGTTCGTCAACATTGACTTACCCGATGTTCCTGTCAAATTGTTGTTGTCGGATGTTCTCCGATACTGTGCAGTTAACGCGTCCAGTGGACAGAGTCATGGCCAATGCCTCTGCCATATCTTTCTGTATTGCGTGTGGGATCCTTGAGTTTTGCGTGGCCCAACCAACCCAAATATCCGATGATGTGCCTCGATGTTCAAATTCGCTTGTGCCAACCTGAACAATGTCTGCTCCAGATACTAGAGATAGCACAACATTTGTTGGGAACCGCTGAGCAACATATTCTTCAATGCCGAGAGCGCCCGTGGTATTGAGGAGGATACAGGTATGTTGGGGTGAGACGACGGATTGGATAATGTTGGCAATATCGTAAACGTCAGGAAGGGCTTTTATGCAGAGAAGCACGTAGTCGAAGGGAGCTTTCGAGCTGGTTTGAGCGTCCTCTGCGGCGGGAACAACAGCATACGGCTTGAAGCGTTCGTTTCCGAGTGTAGCAGATCTGGGATGAGTGTTAGAACCAGGAGGACTGGGATTGACACGTCTGGAAGCACTCACTTCATCGATATGCCATACTGAGCGACGGCATCGAAGTTTGACTTCCATACCAGCGTAACATCACAGGCGTTGGTGGCTTGAAGACGCCATGAGAGAAAGGCAGATACGGGATTGCCGCCGACTGCAAGCACACTGTTGTTAGCAGCCATTACAGAAAAGTATGAGTGAAGGAAGAATTGAGGATCGAACGAAGCTCAGGGACAGGGTGATGGGCTATCTGAGCTTCGGGCAAAGCTAGACAAGAAAAGTGGAGAGGCAAAGCAAGCCCATCCGCCATCACCTCGAAGTGGGCTTGCGAAATGACGAGTCGGCTTACCGGACAGTATCCGTAGTCGTGGAGTGGACGGTGCCATAACTGAATCCGACTGTTGTGAAGATGGGCACTCAGTGCCGGTGCGCAAGAGTCCTACGCAGGCGGGTGAATGAGGACTTCAGAGCAACCGCAGCAGACGCTTCGCTCTGGCGCGGAGGTGGAGGCTAATTAGGAGAATAGGTGCAGCGGGTGTATTAAAAAGACAATTGGAAACCAAGAACGAGCGGATGGCAAGCCGAGCGGGAGTGTCGAGCTTCCTGAAGACCTCGATGGTGGAGGCCCGTAGTAGTTTGGTGAGGTGGGTTGGGTGTTGGAACGAAAGTGTGGGACGGACGAGATTGGGCTTGGGGATATTGTTGAAGCCAGCGCAGAAAGGCCGACTGGATGGCAGTTGACAGGCACCACAGGTGGCCGAGCAGCGTATTAGCCGGGGAAGGTAGGAGCGATGGAATTTGGAGATATTTGACGGGAGGCTGGCTGGCTGGCAGGCTGACTGGCTGGCTGGCGGGCTGGCGGGCTGGCGGGCTAGGCTGGTTGCAAGATAGAAACACAGCGCTCGCTCAGTCGCTCAGGTTTTAACAATCGTATGGATTATTCCAATGGGGTGTGATCCGCTGTCGTCGCTGGGTGGAAGGCAGGAACCGCGAGTCTTCTGGCCGTCTATCACGGATTCGAATTGCTGCAAGATGGCGGAAAGGAGGACGTCCGGGCGAGGGAGTGCCGTGGGTAGGAACTGGCAATTGGCAGCAGGCAGCGTACTGTACGGAGTGGTTCCAAGTAACGGCTGCACTAGTTCTGCTGCTCCAGGATGCGGGATGGGGATCTTAATTCATTCAGGGAGGGACGAGGGGGGGAGAGACATAGGGGGTGGTGGAAGATCCGTAGAGTAGATTGTTGCCAGATGGCCCAAATGATGATGCGCTTCAGGCGGTGCCAATTACCATCGGGGCCTGGGAGTCGGGAATGATGGCTGAAGGCGCAGAGCAACAAGCTTCAGATGTTGCCGATTTGGTTGGATTTCATCAATCGTCGTCTTGCAAGGACATGAGTGCATCACCGAAGCCAACAAAACCCTGATTACTATCCGCCAGTCAAGCAATATACGAGATGATTGTGCCAGATACACGGGCTGAGCTGCACTCTACTGTAGAGTATTCTACAGTGCACCCGTCACCAAGATAGTATCCTCCCTACTGAGCAGGACCACGTCCACGTCTTTGCCACTACATTCTGCATCTTGTTGAGCAGCTTGAAACATGCGTGCTGGTACATAGTACATTCCTGCCTGTTGTCGGGAAGTCAACACTACCACGACTGCTCGATGCACGATATTCCTTTCGGTGCTAGTCTGCCGCGTCTGCTTGCACTCCTGATTGATCCTCTTTACGGAGTACTGCTGCTGCATTCAACTTTTGTGGAGCACGCAAGCCACGTCCAAGCACTTGCGCGGCCGATTCTTGCCCACTACTCGGTACAAAAATCATGAAAGAGGACCTCAATGATCTATCCATGCCTCCTTATTCTCCTCTGGGTGCTCTTCGGCGGCGCGTCCAAGTGGCATTTGACAAGCCCGAGGGCCCGAGCCGAGCTCTCCATCACCTCTTCTCATCCCGTCCGACGCTGCTTCTACAAGTGCAAGTCCTGAGACATTGCGAGACGAACACAGCTTCTCCCGACGAACGCTTCCTCAACGCGTTCGCCAAGATGTCGAGGCTTCGAAGGTGCAGGCCTCGTACAGGGAGCCTACACTTCCGGACTGTGCGTGCGGTCTATTAGCGCTCCGAGATTGGCGCTCTTGATCAAATTTCAAGAAGTCTCCTTGTAACCCAAAGAGACATCTGACAGCCGTGCACCCTAACCTTACCCGCGATAAGAAATGCCGGGTGTCGCAAGTGAAAACCGGCTCTCCATCCAAGACTGCTCAATCATCTGCACCATGAGAACATGTCTGTGTAGTGTTTTGAAACATCTAGCGACGGGCCGCAGCTTTCTTTCCAGATATACGGAGTAGGGTCTTATCGTGACGGGTAGCCGTCAATCGCCATGTTTCCACCCACGAAAAAAAACATAGACACCTCTGCATTCGGAAAGTCTCATGGCTTCCTGCTGTGCGTTATTCGTGCCTGAAGGCGGTGACAGGCTGACAGCCTTCCATCATGGCACGCAAATTCAAAGGCTGCTAGTTGGCGCAAACCTAGACGGCGATTCCAGTTGCCACCACAATTGGGTCTCCCGCGAGCGCAATGTAATCTCTGACCGCAATACTCCTGATGCCAATATCAAGCTACTCGGCAAAAAACCATTGAATCTGATAGTGTGTCTCGGGAGCAGTGACTCGCGACCCATTTCATTCTCAGCCATCTCGGCAACGCCATTCTCCATGTTCAGATATGGTCAATTCGATATTGAATCGCAGGCTTATACACTCGCTTCGTGAAGAAAAGAAAAGTGAGTGCTTACAGAGAGTCGGTGTCAGATCTTTCTTCCGCAATAATGTCAAATTCCCCCCTGATTCACGCATCCATATCTTGCTGGTTCTTCTTGCGAATAAAGTTTGCCGCCGAGGCATACGGGTTGCGATCCCAAAGGACTGGATTCAATAAAGTTACAATGGGCATCCGGGTCCAATTGATCCATGGACGGATCAGAGTTCGACGATGAGGTGCAGTGCAGTGCGTGAGCGGCAACGGGACGTTCATAAGCCACAATTCTGCCGGTGGAGCAATTGTACGGATATAGGAGTATCATCAATTTTCATCTCCCAACTCAATTCTTTCACCAATTGCAACGCGGCACGTAATCCCGTCCCGTCCTTCTGCGGCCGCCACGCAGGATGTCTTTGATCTAACAATACTCTAAACTTAGAAACTATCCTCAAAACTGAAGATTGACAATTGACAGGAAACGTTTTCGACGCCATGACACGTTTCTTCCAAAAAGACACGTCCATTTGGCGACGTTCACACCGGATGCAAGCTCTTGGGAGTGCAGTCTTGTGCCTTTTTTGATATTTAAGCTGGCAGTACGGAGGTTGATCTGTTGGAGCAGCACATCGGTCGTTTTGATCATGAAGCTCCTCTTGCTCCTCTTCTCCTCCTATGTTGCCAACGGCCTTGATAATCTGCTCAATAGGCCGGACTCTTCGTCGATGTCGCTGCAGTCGCAACGAAATCCAGCTCCGATCGAGAGTTGAAGAAAGGCTTACCAACATAGGGTGAAGAGGATTGCAGCATCAAACATTCAGCTTCACATTTCAACGTCTGCGTACTGCTTATTATTGTTGCATCCATTCCGCGCAGCAAATAACCTCTGTCACGCTATTCCATGAGCAGTGGAAGTTCCGACAGGTTTCACGTGCTTTATCTACGAACTCCACACATTTGCAAAACAAAGTAGCACGTCCTAGATCACCGTCCGGGATCGTGACTTTCAACCTCGACCGTGCCTTCGTGCCGATGCTTCAATCCACAAACAGCTGCGGAGCTGTTACCCTGGTTGTCCGCCGAACCATATCCATGTTTCAGCTTGACAGGCAGCAAGACTGGGGCTGCCCAAATTGCAAAATCTGACGTTCTGACGTCCCTCAATCAAAAAAAACTGTCACCATGAGAGCTGAAGTGAACAAACTGACCCCGATCATCGTCAAACGCGAAGGAATCCGAAGGATCGAAGGAAGGCGTGGGTGAAGCTAGCAGTCTTGTTCAGAGATCGTTCCGCACATGCAAACTCACTTGACCATACTGTGTAATATCTGTCAAGAAGAGTAGATTTGAAGTTAGATCGGAACGTGTATTGTATTTGATAAGACAATCGCTAGAGATCGTTAGGATCTTAGCGAGTATTCTCTATATAATAATACGTATACGTTTAGCAATTACGTAGTAGATTCCTAATAATACCCCCTTCTTAGGTTATTAACTGCGATAATAAGGTAGATAATATTATTCGTAGTAAAAGCGTGTTATAAGAAGCTAAAATCTCTATAAAAACGAGCTCTATCCCTCTTATACTCTCTTATTAAGCTTATAAGTTAGATTACTACTTCTAGCCTCTAGTCGGGTAGTAATCTAGTATATTATAGTATATTCTAGCGTATTCTAGCTAATTCTAGTCTAGTTTCTCTAAGAATATCTTAAATAATACTAATTTAGTTAATCGTATCCTATCGGCTAGAGGCCGCGCGTATCGTAGAGCTATATAGCTCCTCCTACCTCTATTATATCCGTTAGTTCGCTGAGGGATACGTAGAGGATAAATACTAGTTTAGTAACGACTTTACCCTTATTAGAGAGTAAGTCTACCCTATTCTAGCGCGTTATAGCGTATCCTAGCTAATTAACCCCTATAGTTTCGCGTACGAGGATAAGTAAGGTAATAAGTACGCCTACTACCTCGAGAAGAACGAGTACTATTTTAAAGTAAGTCGATCTATCTTTATAGCTTATAATAGCTTATTCTAACTACATCTAGGTTGGCGAGGATAAAAAAGAGGAAATAAAGAAACTTCGGGAGTTAGTTAAGGTAATCCTAACTTATAGTAATAAGGGTAGGGGCGAGGTAGCTATAAAGGTACTTTAGAAATATATAGAGCTTATAGTTTCTAAGATTAATAGGTAAGTATCTATTCTAGTATATTATAGCGTATTCTAATACCTCCTAGTAGTAAGAAACCCTACGCTACTAATTTCTTTATATATAACAGCCTTAGTAGTATTTCTTAGTCTAGTATTATTATAAAGGGGAGAATACGGGCGCGGGTAGCGGTTATAAAGAATAAGCGTAAGCGATAGGCCGCGATAGACGCGGAGGACTTATACGAGGTTAAGTTCTAATCCCTAAAGAAGGTATATAGTATTATAGCGTAATCTAGCGTAATATAGCTTATTATAGCTCGTTCTAACTATTTATAGGCTAAATATAGTATTATAAATACGGTTAAGACCCCGGCGGAGCGTCGCGCCTATAAGGCGGAGTAGAAGGAAGCTAATCGCGTTACTACCTCTAAACGTAGTCGTAGTAGTAAGAAGTAGTAGCGAAAGGGCGGTCGCGGTAGTCGCGGTACCGGTACCGCCGGTACCGTCGAAGTTTAAGTACTCGAGTATTAATTTAGGCCGTATTTAATAGTATTAGAGTTCGGTAGGGGAGATACCTATATCCTAAGCTTATAGCTACTATTTTAGGCTATAATAGGCTAGAAATTCTTTAATTAATAGGAATTTTAATATAAATATCTTTATAGAACCTTCTTAAGT
>JEMP01000074.1:130656-208333 GCA_000738655.1 Venturia pyrina ICMP 11032 | reverse complement strand
TAAGGGTTATCGAAGGTATCGTTATAATAAGTAATATAATATCATTATAGTAATTTCAAAATTAGTTAGTATAGAATTAGAAGTTCTAATAGGATAGTAATAATAGTATACTAAAGACGGCTAGATACTATATACCTACTATCTCTATATTCTAGTTTATTAACTATTATTAGTTTAGGAGTATAAAGGTACCTATTTTTATTAATCTCTTTTAATTCCTAAGTATATAGCTGCTCTTTAAGTTGTTCTATTTCTAATTTAGTTAGTACCGGGGTATAAAGATGCTTAAAGCGTCGCTCCGTATATAGGTATCTTTATTTAATATAGTAAGCGCGAACTTACGATCGCTCTATCTACTAAGGCTCTCTTATAATTACTATAAGTTTCGTAAATAAAGTCTGTTTTTGTCGTCTCTAAAGGATAGGTATCCTCGCCTAGTACTTTAGTACTAATCTTAAGTCTCTAAATCTTATCTTCGAATTAGGTTCTAATATTATCGCTATTATTATATCTCGATATCTATAAATTAGTAATATAGATATCTCTTAATAAGATATAAAGAAGGATAAATAAATAGTAAAAGATACGTTACTAAGTATCTACCCCCTTACTATATATACCAACTAATATAAAGAACCTACGGTTTGATATATAGTATAATTCCCTATAGAGATTACTAAAAATATAGTAGGAAGAGCGCCGGTAAGGTAAAGGCGAGATATTATTATCCGCCGTTAATAGGGACTTAGATTAGAGGGTATAATAGGATAGAAGTAAGATTAGATAGAAATAAAATCTATTACTAAAAGATAAGATAAAAGATCCCTTAAGACTACTTAAACAAAACTAAGATACCGAAGTAGTTATCTATTATAACTAATAAATATTTAAAGCTTCTATAATTGATATTATATAAAGTATATAATGTAATTCTATCTCTATTACTTCTATTTTAAATACTTATAGAACTCTTTACCTTATTAATAGCATCTATTAACGAGCATAATAAAATAAGAGTATAATAGAGATATATACTATAATATTAATTTAATAATAAAGTAGATTAAAGATATAATAGAGATATATAGCCCTCTGCTTAAATGCTATAAATGAACTATATATAAAGAACTTATATAAAGTTTCTTATATAGTAGAGTTATAATATTAATAAAGCTTCCGTTTAAATATTAATACTAAGATATTTCTTTATATTTTAGCCCTAGAATACTATTTGTTACTATTATAATATATATATAATATATTATATATACTTCTAGCCGCATTCTAGTAAAACACTATAGCTTATTTTTTACCCTTTTTCTTTTAGTTATATCCTATAATGAAACTATAATATATTATAATTATATTCTTTTATATTTTTTTAAAAAATAATACGAGGATCCTGATCTCTCTAAGATAGAAATCATAATACCTAAGAAATATTTCAGTATAGCTGGTGAGATCACGTAGCGGTAGATCACCTACCCCGGTAACTGTATCACCTACCCCGGTAACTGTATCAACTCGAGGTAGGTAGGTTGACTCAACATCCCGCACCATTGAAGCGAGAGCGATATTCCACTGGAAAAGATATGTAGGAAACAACATGCTGGCTATCGCTACTGACCTCGAAGATTGGATAAGCGGATCGTCACTAAGATCTACTAATCCGGACAATACAGTAAAACTCGCCGTCGACAGACAGTATTCAACCAAGTCTTCGGGCTAGCTCCTCACGATTCTCCTTATCTTCTTCTCTTTGAGCGCAGCTGTATGAAGTAACGGAAAGATCGTTCGCTATAACTAGGGTTACGCTTACACCTAATCATCAGCGAATACAACAATCAAAGAGTGAGGTGAGGTGAGGTGATATACTAATAGGGGGCTCCAACATGTTCAATTTCTCTGAGAACATCTATCAGCATCAAGATTTTTGGTTGAGTCAACAATCGATCTCACAGCTTTTCATCTTTACACCAAGGCCAGTCACGAAAATGAGCTCTCAACGACCCTTAGGATCAGGCGATTCACAAACCCATCAGCATAGCCATGGGCAGATTACCGCCCGATATTCACCAAGGCCTTGATTTCGATCCCTGATAGATTCATGTCAAAATAGTCCTCAAAAGGAAAAGTCGTGGCTCGATCATTCTCTGCTTCTTCGACAAGCCCATAAGATACCCAAGATCCAGAGAATTATTGGGCGACGTTGAGGCATTTGATACGAGCGAAATCTTCAAGTACTTCCATTTGTTCGAAAACTAAGGACTGATTCTTATGAATAGGCATGAATTCGGGAACTTCCAGCCATTTTGACATGCACGAGGCGATGTAGTCTTCTACGATAGCTGATGGTGATAATATTTATTACTCGCTACACTTCATGGTTCTTGTAGATCGATTTCTCCTTGGACGTGATCAAGGAACAACCCGCTCTGACTCGGTTAGGGACCATACCATGTCGCCTTCAGACGTACCCATTGGCACCTTAAGCTTCTTGCCTCCATAGCTTGCTCGAGTGCTTTGTGCGTCGACAGCGACCAAGAGCTTGAGCAGGTTTCTGTATACTGCGCGCAATTGGTCTGCCTTACCTATACCCTAAGAGCTTCTCTTCATGCACTGATCTTGTAGTAAAGACCCCTCATCCGCGGAAATAGCTCCCCACCACTCTCACTCGGTCTTCAGTAACCAAGCATTCCGAGCAGCATTTCTATTCGATCGCAATAGTACTAGCCAGCGTCGTTCCTAAAACTTATCTTCCCCTTTACCGCATTATCTCAAACATTGAGTATTCGCGGGCTTCTAGGAGTCTCAAAGTCTATATAAGCCCTTTAGCTCTTCCTTCAAACTTTCTTCCTATATCACTTTCTCGCCATCATCCCTTCTACCTCTTCTCCTCCTGGCTTTCTAAAACTAAGAGGCGGAGTTATACGCTCTCATCTCTTATTTTTTTATTATTATTTCTCTCTGGATACCCTTTCCTCGTTATCATCATATATAAATTTACGTCTTCGAACCTTTAAACCGTCGACCAGGGATGATAATTGTTTCCCTACCCTCCTTTCTTCATCCTCCCCTGCTCCTCGTCCCAAGATCGCACACGTCTCGAAATCGCCGGTTCGGGTTTAACATCGCTCGTACGCCTATCTCGTCACCGAGGAACTTGGCCGTCTTAACACCATCCCATCATCTGTCTCAGAAGATCCAACAAACCCAGCAATGTGCCTGGAACCTACCGCCCCCGGTCAAGCCGTCCAGAATTCTACAGTGGCTTTCGACCCATATGATCCAACTCTGAAGGTTCAACCATTCTATTTTTCTTTACAGTTCGTTCGAAACCTGTACTAGAGCGGATGACGTTGGGAGCTCTTCTTATTAATGATGCCGGTGATCGCTTGCGGATAGCATCCAACTCTGAATACTCAATCACTCTGGTCTTTATGGCTTGTCGGTAGCCTCCATTGAAGCTACGCAACATATTTTAAATCCTCGATTTGTTGGCAAACCGCGGACTCTCCGTTCCCAATTCGAGTCCAGGGGGAAACATAGACATATTTTAACAGCTCGTGAACAAATATCCGCGGGAACACTAGATCTAGAATTCTAAGGCCAAGCTCCATACAAAGACCAGTAGTCTCAGAGACGAGGAGTCTGAGAAAGATCACAGGGACCAGCTTCGTAATTAAAATCCTTCCGATGGTCGCCTTGAAGGCAACTTTCCTCTTCCTTTTGACTGTCGCCGAGGAGACATGTCAATACATCGGAGAAGAATTCTTATATAGTTACGGATAATGATACGGGTGCCAGGCCTGCCACGAGGTCGATCGTTTCTCAAGAGACTGTCCTACTCGTGATGGCCTTGCCGCATGTGTGGAGAGAAGGGTAATAAGGGTATTCAATACGACAAGTCTGGCGTTATGAAGCGCCGCAACTGCGAGTAGTCTCGTCATCTTCCAAGACGGAGCTTCATGACCAGGGCCGCAAGAAAATTACAGACTCTATTGGGGTGCCTGTAGGCGATGCTCCGCCAGGAATTGCGCTGCGAATATGCACGTCTAGAGGTTTGAAGATTAGCAACATCAGCAGATTTGCACCAGCTGGAAACTGTGTCACTGCAGACTCTCATACATGGCTCCAAGCATGTTCTACCAGTCCCTTTGGCGCCAATCGACTGAAAATCATGAAACTAAAGCCGCGATACCGTCACCTATACATCTTATCCCATCCCTAGCCTTAGGACCAAACTATCCCCGTCCTCTCTGCCGGTATATTCTCCTAATTCCCTAATAACGCTACTACCACCATCCATAGCTCTTGTTCTTCGTTCTTACCGGTGAGGATCCGCATCAGAAACCACGACGCTGACGGAAACTATCAAAGACTTGTGGAAGGAGGAGAAGGAGAACAAATAGACTTACAGGAACAGTTATTGCCACTGAAGACACAGCGCTCAATCGTCATGGCCGTGGGCGAGGAAGCTTGATTAGGCCATCAACAGGCCCAGGAATAAAGCTAAGTGAACGGTGACGAGCACCAGTCGAAAACTATCACTAGAGCTTAGACGGCACGAAGGCTGGGGGTATAAAGTTAAGGGTAGCGATTTAGCTTTCAGTCCAATTTTTAATATATCAGCTTCCATCTAGCTAGTAGAAGAATAATCTACCTCTATCGTGATTAGCACTCTACTCATTCGAAACATTTGAACTCGGTCGCGATCAAGGACTACAAAAGATAGAATGAATAGGAGGCTTTGAGGTTCGATAGAGATAAAGGCTACTACTACCGCAAACACCCGTTATATTTATGTAGGACTAGAGTTATAGGGGTGCAAAAGAGGACTTTACTAGTATCATCTTCCTCGTCACACATTCAATTCATGACGTCGCAATTTCGAGAAGAGAAGGAAGGAATTCCGTAGCTGTAAGTAGATCCATTATCCTATTTCCTTTTCAAAGATTTAGATTTGAATAATACGTATACTATCAAAGACAAATACGGATAAAACGCTTCTAGCAAGCTGGTAAACATCGATCTTGAACAAACGGTCGAGCGGACGGTGGCCAAGACGGAGAACTCGGGAGCTTTGATTACAACGTAGATGTCTTAGAGAGATATCTGTAAGTCCTGCCCGTTATCGTACTGGTATAACGAGGTTTGGGCACTAATGTACATTTCGACAGGACAACCGCCGCGGAACTGACGTCTTCTCTAGAGTAGGCACAGCCGATAACCAACTTCTTCTCTACCCCCAGTCCCAGCCCCAACGCACCCGACCACCCCTTCATTCAACATCGGGCCACACACCAATTCAAGAGAAAACACAGTAATCGTCACCGAGTTGCTTGCGCGCATCTTTGATGCAGCAACGGGCCTCTGTTCTTCCAGTATTTGGGCAGTTTTCACGGCAGGCATTGCGGGTGCACTTTAGCGACGCTGTCAGTGTCTCGTAGATGAGTGACTTTGTAATTAGAAGTACTAACCTGCCTGTAGTTCTTTTGACCGAAAGAGCATTCAGCCTCAGGCGGTACGTCTTTGCAGTAAAACTCGGCGTGCACGTAGGTGCCAAAGACGAGCGCTGTAAGAGCGATAACGGTAGAGGAGATGAGCTTCATTTTGGACAAAGTATAGCGAAGTGTAGTAGAAGGTATGAGGATGTTCGTATGATGTAGAGGAGAATTCACGCTTGCTACATATAATTATATATAGTGGGACTGAAGTGCAGTGGAGTCGTGAGAACGAATCGGCTTAAGCCGCGTAGAAAGCCGAGTAGAGTTTATGCCAAGATCTTTTGGGGTCTCGACGGGTCTATAATTAGACTCTAGAATTGCTGTGGTACGAGTGAAGGACTTTCAAACCAATGGGTACTACGGGGGTGGATGTATTTGCTTGGACACCTGATTTTTGGATCCTTGTTGCATCAGTAATACAGAGAAAGTTTCGCTGGAGCATGGCTTCTAGGTAGCCGATCCTACAATCTCGCATAGAAGGAGTACTTGGATAGCCATGCTATACCCTCACAAAATAGGCCGAGTTCGTTGTGTGCTAGATGTCTATCCACGTTGAATCTTTTAGTCGGTGTCTTCCAAGCCTGGGAAGAAAAAATACGAGACGGGCGCGGAGCTGACGACTGCGGGAGACTCTTACAAATACCAGCGAGGTGTATTGTGAGATCATGCCAAATAAATGTCTACGTAGCTGCTGATCGTCCAAAGGGATGTTTTTGTTGTAAAACATAGATTCGACTGGGGGGATCCACGGACATTTACTTACTAGCATCCGACTATACCGCAATAGTACGGAAGGGGTTTCCAGTCCATGCTCTTCTCTTCAGCACCTCTACCTACATTTTACAGCCATCCCCCTAGGGTGGGATGATGATCAAGTTTCGAGCAGAACAGCGTGACATCTATCGACTTTGATGGTTATCCAAAAAATCACATTTCTCGCAGCTAGCTTGAATAGGTAAGCAAGGCCATTCCGTAAGCGAGAGAACAGGTTAGTTATACTCCGTAATTACTAACGCTTGGCGCTATACTACCCTAATTTGCCGGGAAAGCGGGTCAAACTACTATGGTTGACGGCCAAAAGGTTGTTAGCGTCGAACTATGAAAACCCCTGAGCAGATCAAAGTTCTGATAAATACCCGTGCTAGAATGAGTACTACTCGCAGAGATTCGCGAGTAGAATTGAGAACGGACATATTGAGGGCAGAAGCATTGATCAAGCGCTAACACCTATTAGCCATCATACCACAGTATCACAATTTTACTATTAATAATTATTACGATTCAGCTCGTAGATAAATATTGGCTATTAATCGGATTATAAAAATAGCGCTACATTGGCTATGCCCACCCTCCTCCACCTACTGTGATACATGTTACAGCCACCCCCCTCATATCTAAGCCCGATTCAAACGTCATCCTTATTCATATGTGCCTCACCTAAGAAAGTATGGAGAGTCTAAACGACTTCCACATAGACATGGTCCAGGTTTTAGCAACCATCAAACACAACGAACCTTCTCGAAAACCATTTATGAGTGAGGCTCATCTCAAGCGAGCATTACACTCGTGTTCATGGACTGACGAGGAAGGAAAGTGAGACGAGTGCAAGCGAAAGGGACGGCAATTTTTCCCGATCTCGGCAAGAGGAGAGGCTTAGGGACATGGTCTTGGTCTTCTCATGACGCGTCCAGACGGATCCGACAAAACCAGACGTCTGGAGCGATTGACAAAGCCCAGACATCTGAGAGCGATGACCAAGAACGAGCTGTCATAGACGCTATTATCAATGCGGTAGGTGGTCGGCCTTTCGTCCGCAAGGTGGGAGTAAGCTGGCAATTCCATGATCAAACCCAAGATCAACAGTTGTCCCTCGATCAAGAAGACGACACCAGATCATCATCTTCCTCTGGCATCATGACTCAGACATTCTTAAATTCACCGGGGCAATTGCGGGCAGGGAAGTCGCAAATACTTTGGCGAGGGATAGCCAAGACGTTACCACGAGAATCAATCCCCGTACCTCTTCTAACAGCTCTTTGACGAAGAAGAAGCTCAAGAAACATTCGCCAGTCCAAATATTTCTTCGTGATAGGTGTTTCCATTATCTTTTGGGTTGATGAAGATGGTTGGCTGAATAAAGTTTCCAGTGTCACTATGTCTATTTCCACCTGCCAAGAGTTCAGGATTCGATAGAACTATCTTGTCAATGTTTCCGTGGGAGACTAGTAGGAGGGTGCCTATTTTACCTTCGCCAGTGATGAAATTCACGACAGCTTTTGGCGATCCTACTTTTCAAACAGAAGAGTTATAGCTTAGACGCTGAAAGGGCCTTTCCGGATGATTTGGTTGCATACTAATAATTTGCTTATCAATTATTGCCAATCGTTATGCCTACACATATCGTGTTACCGGCAGCAAGGGCTGGTGTGAGCTTCCAATCAAGAATTCCATATTGTAGATGCATGTGCAGCTGGAAACTTTCGCTGGTCTCTGTAAATGGCCGTGTTTGGTCAATTAACGGCTCTGACAGACTTCGTAGTTGATCCATTGGCGAGCCGCAATAGACTACTTTTGCAAGCGTTCTGGTTTCGAGGATTCTGATCTCGGCAGCACGCCGGTAGACAACTCACTTACCACTCTAGGACGTTAGATTCACTAGGATCTAAGGTAGGGGTGAGGATAGATCTATACCTTGAGGACTAGGCTTACTGCTTTAAGGGCTAGGCCTACCGCTTTGAGGGATAGACCTACCACTTTAGGAACGAGAACATAGCAGAGATCTAGTTCTCTCGGTCAGAAAGGGTATGCTCGTTGCCATTACTGGCTTTTTGCATAAATCGAGCCCTATGTGGCGGCGAGGTGGAGGTATAGTTATATCGAAGATAGGAACGTGCGTTTAGAAAAAGAGCGCTATCGTATGGTTTCCAGCGCTGCATTGAGTAATAGCTAATTCACATGTGTATAGTGCAACGTTTTAGAACCAGAATCCCTCAAACCAGAACGCTTGCAAAAGCAGTCTAACGGGCCGCAATAGTGGACGGGGTCCTGTTTATCTGGTCTCTCTTTTTTTAGATACACGTAATCATTGTAATGAAGATACCGTATAAATCCCACCAATGATTTACGAGGATCCCGCGAACACATATATAAAGATCGTATATAGCCGCCACGTTTCTTTGTCGGGTTCCTATAAGAAACTTGAGGTATTCGTCCCTCGTTTGGTTAGTAGTCATTCTCCGACTTACTAAACTTCTAGTCCTCAACTATGAAGTTCACTCCAGTCATAGCCTTCCTCTCTTTCGCCGCTACTATCTCTGCCGACAAGATCCCAACACCACCAGGCACCAATGTTCGTTGTCCCAAACTTCTAAGAGACACGGATTCGACATGCTTATACTAACGCCTACAACAGTCACGTTGTGTCCCGCCGCCGTATAATAGTTACGATTCTCCTGATCCCAATGCGTTAGGTTCTTGCAAACAATACAGATCTGATGGCAAATACCACGGTGATAAACAACGGTGTCGATCTGTAAGCGAAAAATCGATTCTTCGATAAATCCAAAAGGCCAGACTAACATAGTATCTTTGTTTAGGAGAGCATGTGCAAGGTGGAGAATAATGGATGTATCTTGAACGTGCAATACATCAATGGAAATTGGCTCGCCAACTGCAGCGGTTAAGGGATATGGACGAGAGAAAGCCGGGGTTGACAGCAATTGGAAAGGGGAGGGAGCTTATTGTCTCTATAACAGTAGAGATATAGTGACATCGAACGACCTTTATGTTTTGCCAGGTCGGTGGTGAGAACGGTGGAGTTGAATTGGAGAAGGGGCGGATGAGCGAGAGGACGGGAAGGGGTTTCAATATCTTAGGCGACAGCCCGAATCTAACCAATCAAGCCATCAATAACGTATGAGAACGAAGTCTCGTCCTCTCCCTCCGTTGGATTTATATATTTCTCAGAGATATATCTATTTGAGAAAACCAGGAAAGACACAATATCACGAGACAAAAAACTTCTATCGTCAGGACATCTTACCTCGCTTGTCGATGATTCCCACAAGAAATAACGAGACGTCCTCGGAGACTGGGAAAATCAAAGCATTCCGAGGCCCTAGAGCATTCAATGTCACAGGACCTTCAATGAGTCTGGTTGAATACTTTGGACAACGTTGAAGCACAAGATAGAACCATCATCTCTACCCGTTACTCGCGTCCCCAAATGCGACGCCGATTGATACAAAGACCATCAACCCAAGGCCTCGCATTCCCATTGCCAGCCCAGCTAACACAACAGAGCATAGTATCTTAATATCACATAGTAACCCAATACTAACACCCACTCAGCTACAAAGTAGTCCAAAGAAAACATGCAACCAAACTCCAGCCCACTATTCAACCATAAGCACAAAACGCCATCGTCTCAATAAACATACTAAGCCGTGTGATCTAACAAAAAGAACCCTACAATCTCCTTTCAACATCCCCAAAACCAATAAATGGGTAGAATTACTCTACTCAGCAAACATCACATCGGTAGAACTACTCTACTCACCTACAGCATCCAACACATCACCCTTCTCAACCTCAAACCTAAGGCACAAACAATAAAAAAACACAGAAGAAGCCACATCTCAACCTATCAACAAAAAAGTTCATCCGTAAAGTTTACGCCCAAAGATAACGAGCGGTATGACTCATTATCTGACCTTAAACACACATCCATCATCGTGAGAAAATAGACGCCCCGCAGAAGGAAAGAATGAGCCATACATCCCATAGAACAAAACCAATGCGAAACTAAATCCCAATCCAGCCTCCAAACACGCAGAAAACAGTATCTCCG
Organism: Venturia pyrina ICMP 11032; assembly: GCA_000738655.1. Classification (NCBI taxonomy): domain Eukaryota; kingdom Fungi; phylum Ascomycota; class Dothideomycetes; order Venturiales; family Venturiaceae; genus Venturia; species Venturia pyrina. The sequence goes on along the minus strand of JEMP01000074.1, from coordinate 197,977 downwards.
AACGAACCAAAGCAACGTCAGAAAAGGGCATCGAAAGAGCGGGAATTCGCCATGTAAGACGTCGCACCAAGAAAACCCGTGTACGGATACCAAACGAGTAAAATCGAAAGGGAAGTATATTAGAAAAGAGCGGGATGAAGAAGAAGATGTAGAAGAAGTAATTACAATCTCGATAGTTAAACCCCAGTCACCCTTCGCCAAAAAAGTATATACACGAACCTAAAAACCTCATCCCCCATCCAGGAATCATTCTGCGGAGTCCCTCTGACCGACTCAACCATACATCTCGCAAATCCCTCCAGCCTCCGGCCTCCGGTCACTCACGGACAAATCCAACATCTCCTTGGAAAAATCCAACCAAGCGGCTAATACCCCCATCTCATCTGACATCCCTTCACCACAAAACGCGGCGCCGGGAAAGGCAAAGGCAAACCGTGCCATACCTCAGGTAATGGTCTGACCAAAAATACTCCCTCATACCAATATACACCCCCAAAGAGTAAAAAAGTGAGGCTATCCCGCCCAGCCTAACAGTCTGAACTTTCAACCCGATTTCAATCCCATACTCTCTCCATTCGAGTCAATCTCCGTCTCTGCGGTCCCCGTCTCCGTCTCCGTAACCGACGACTCCGACCGCGGCGAAAGAACAGGTACTTTCAAATCGACAATATGAGAAGGCGATGGCGTTCGACTTGGCGCCGAAGATGGACATAAAGAATCTAAGTGTTGGTCATCGTTATTATATACGATGTTTTCCCATATGCGCCAGTGGAGGACAGCGATATGAGTTATCCGTTGCAGCACGTCGTTTTGGCGATCTTTTTTGAAGGAAGTAGGCGGGAGTGGTATCGTGCCGCTGGGAAGGGTGGGAGGGACGAGGTTGTTAAAAATGTCCCAGGGAGAACTGCTGAGGAGACTTTCAACTAGGGCGAAGAGTTCTTTGGACAGTGCGCATTTGTGCGAGGTGGCGAATGTGGCTCTGATACTTGGAGTTGAGAAAGCCTTGCTCAAGTTGTGGTCTGCAAATCGAGTGAGTGCAGCATCAGTTTTGGCAGTTATCCCACACTCGCGTAGAGCATGCCGTGTGAGTTCGACACTGATGGAATGAATGTCCCAATTGATTAGGTTCCTGCCTTCACAGACAATGACTTGAAGGTCTTTTTTGAACGTTGATTTCGCCATGGCGGAGCAGAATTTGCCTTTCTTGCGAACCATTTGTTCCAGCAGATCGCAGCATATACTCTCGCGAATCAGAGCGTCGAGGTCTACCCTGAGTGACCGCAACCGATCCGAATCCAGGTGGAAAGTGTCTGGGAGTGCAATCGCCGAGTCGGGCAGCAACGATTGATACAATGCCGAAACGAAGCCTTCCACGTCTCGATTTGGCCAAGATGTAGTGAGGGGAATACGTTCAAGATTCTCCTTGCCTTCGAGATACCATGAACGAGCGTACTGTACATCATAACGTTTGCGTGACATCCGGCTCACATGGTATTTTTGCTCAAAATTGATGGTGTCTTCAATCAGCAAGGCCCGAAGATGACGAATCTGGTGGTTGGCCACGTCCTGCTCATTGTTAGCTTCGTGCCATTCAACAGGGCATACAAAGATGAACAATACCAGCTTCATAGCCTCGAGCACACCGAAAAGATCCCCCAAGCCTTCGGATATCCATCTAGACGTGACTCTCCGAATTTTCTCGACCATCTTATCAACCATATCGTCTCGCATCGGTGCACAATGCCGCTTCAAAAGTTTGGCGAGCCATTCCGCAATATTAACAAAATCGCAAACCCCTTTCTCAATCTCCTGCATCACCATCAACTTGTCTAGATGCTGGTCTACAGCTGGCTGATCCCGCTCTGGAACAAGGTTCTTCAGTATCTCTGAGATGGTGTCGAACATAGTCGGAATCCGTTTTTGACAAAGTCTGATCATCTCCGCTGACGCTGACCTTTGCAGCATCCATCCGTACAGGTCCAGCTCAGCTGTAATGGCAAACCAATAGCCGTTGTAAGCCTCTCTTTTCGCACGGCCTTTCGGTCCATCCATGTTCGGCCTAAAATGTAGTTCTCGGTCAAAGTTGACATCATGGCGAAGTTTTGAGTTGTTGATGATGGAAGAGATGTCCAGTTCGCCCAAAGACTTCTTGGTTATCGGCGGCTCTTTTGTTGCGCATGTAAAGTAGTGAATGGCCTCGGCACATTCTATTGTGTCTTTTCCATGTAGATCTTGGAAGGCCTGTGCTATTATCGGCTCCACAGTGCCATCCTTGTGTGGCGGTGCTTCGTTATGAGGCGAGGAATCACGGCTTGGGTATCTGCCAGTTGTGTCGAGAATTGGCATATTTTTGCAATCGTTGCGAGGACATGATTCCTCGGGGCTGTCCTGTATAATGTCCAGGCCTGCTTGTGTTGATCTTATCCCTCTGTTGACCTGCACACCGCGCTGTGCACGAGGCGTCGTGTTGTCCGCCGACTGTTCCGTCATGTTTGCCTTGTTCCTGAGAGGCTGTATGATATTCTAGCCTGACCGGTCAATCTCGCGCGCCAATCACCAAGACCCGCTCAGATGACTTCTTTTGCTTGAGGGTATATCCTAAACCGAGTCGAATGTGGTGGGAGAGTTTGGGGAGGAGTATGCCAAGGCGGGCATGGACATGAAGGGTTAATGTCTAGAAATCTGAGACGCATCAGCGCTGTTTGTTCGACTTTGAGGCATGCAAGCTTTCAGCACACGGATATACGTGGCCGAAGGTCGGGAGCAGCTCGCGATGCGGATGCCCGCATTGACGCAGCAAACTCGTAGGCAGTGTCCGGAAATAGTAGCACAGAGTAACGCACTTTCCAAGCTCAATGGGTGAATCTGTTTACCTTACGTTGGATCGGGTCGCGCTTGCGTTAGATTTGGAGTAGGCCGACTGCCTACACTTGGAACAAGCAACAGCGCCCTGGATATGCGAAGTGTTTGTGATCTCACAGCTGGGAGTACAAACGGGTCACCCGGAAGTGGCAGCTGGCGTTGAGACAGTGGAGAGGGAAACGGTGAGAGCGCGGGCAGCAGCATGGACACACGGCCTGAAAAGGGGCGTTGGAGAGGACGACCTGAAAAGGGGCGTTGGAGAAGACGACGGGCCAAGTATATAAAGAGAAAAGAGAGACAGAAGCTTGGGAAGGGACGATGTCAAGGGCATGGTCTCCTTGTTATCGTAGGGGAAATTGAGCAACGCATCATTCCACACCAATGGAGAAGAACAAGGCGCCACAAAACGGTTGCGGTGAAAACATGTCAGATTGATGTGCAGCTCGATGCAGGCAAGACCTGACATGGAGTCGAGGAAAAAGAGAAATATTGGTGGCTGGCGTAGAATAAGGCGCTCGAGAAGCTTGAGCCTCCAGAACCGACGATGTTTTAGAATAGCGCGGCCTTCCAATTGAAAAGTGAGGCTTCAAGTTCCTTCAACGCCGACAAAGCACAACGGCCCCACGGTGCCGGACCTCGAAATCTGTTGCACTCCAGTCGACGAGAATGTCGCTAACCGTGGGCGTGGGCGTGGGCGTGGGACAGGTACACACATGTCTTGAGGGAGTGATACACACATGTCTTGAGGGAGTCCGGACGTCGACGCGTCCATGTGGATTGCCTCTCCCACGCTGTGTCGTAAATCGGTCTTCTCAGCGGTGTTCGGCCTCCCAAACAGGTCAGTGAAATCCACAGCCTTGTCTATTGCTCAGGAGACTGGTGAGGCGGAGGTGGGTTTCGAGAAGGGATCACCGCTTTATACCACAGTACATCTACCGGACGGTCCAAGGTTCGAACAAGGCAACAGATTGGCAAGATGCAGCGCGGGCTAGGCCTGTCGAGGAAATGTCTATACTCGTTTGAAGAGATGGCTTTGGTATAGATAGTAGCAAAACGGTTCAATTCGACGCCCTGGATCTAAGCGTGTCTGCGGACTCCTGGTACAAATCCGACTGCCTCGCGCCATCAGACGAATCAAAAATGAGGCTGATAGAAGGCCTAACCCTGTCCACAAAGAACAACATGGCAACAGAGGATGATGAATGAACATCTCACGACCCACATTCCACGGCCGTTCAGTGCCTTGCATATTCTCGCATAACGTTACCGGTTGCAACCGTGAAACTCGTCCATTCGGAGAATATAGAAGTGACTGAGATTTGGGACAGCCTTGCGCAGGAGGCTGAGGTGGGTATCCCAAGAGGATGGGATCAAATCGCGTCGTTGGGGCTGGAGAAAGCGTGGTGAAGATGACGACGGGGCTTGCATTGTCATCCAATGCTTAGAACATCGACTTTATCCTATTCCCAGCTCCACCATCTATTCTTGACTATCACTCCGATGAGTCCGATCTCATGCATCAAAACTAAAAATTCTGCCCCTGTGATACGACTTTTAGACCATGTTCACAATATCATCTGCCAATCCACCCGAAGATTTGGTGACGCAGGGGTTGATGATTTGCATGCAGTGGCCCGATCCATTCTCTCTCTCCTCTCGTTCCAAAAATCGTGCATGCCGCTTTCTCTCATCTTCAATTACGTCTGCCCATTCCCTCGTACACTCTGAACTTCCTCGGGATAATATACCTAACCATTCAGCTTAGAAAAAATCTATTGCAAAGGTCTTCGTCGGTTGTGTCCTCGATGCTGCGGGAAACTTGTCCTATACATGTAATTTTTCATATTGCATCTTTTTTTCACATCTGTGCTCATCAGTATCTAAACCGAACAATAAAGGCCCATGATCAGCTGTCCTAAGAGCACATCTCTTTTTCCAACCCATTAACATTTTCAGAAGCTGAAAGCACGAGGAAGTTTGCAGGATTCCACACATTGCAATCACTCCACAACAATGTATCCTTAGAGCCAACCCGCATTCAGCGTTCGTCTACTCGCCGCCACAACACACCCGAGCCAAAGAACAAACCCTACGAATACCACCACATCAATATTTGCACAAGAACAACAACAGAGTAACTCACAAGATATCCCAACCCCATCGAATAACAATGAAGAAGAGGCACGTCCTACCCCCAACATAAGTATCGACGGCAGACATCAACAAACCCCCTAGCAACATTGCCACAGCAAAGCCCATCGGAAAAAATATTCATCCATACCAACAACGCATGAAAGAAAAACATACAGGTTGGAGTCAACCCACTGTACGATCTAATCTCCACACAGAAACACATTGTGATGAACTTTTTCAAAGAAATACAATTTCCACTTGCCTAGACATGTTCAAAAAACAATCCATTCCCAGTACTCGACCACCGAACCGAGATAAACAGCGTCAGCAAAAAGGAAGCTCACTGGCGACATTCCGACCTAAAAGAAAGCTCTATGGTGGAGAATAAGAAAGTTTACTTCACCGCGAATTAGCACATTTGACAAGTCTAATTAAGCCATCATCAAGTCCCATGATGTAAGAGAGTCAACCACTACAAACCCTTCAATAATCATCCGTGCACCTTACCATGAGTAGAACATACAACAGAGATGAGAACAAGAAAGGGAAGACGGGAAAACCATTCACCACCCAGCTCTTGAATGAAACAATTCTCCATGTACATATACACATCAAAAGGCATCCGAGCGAACGAATATGCAAGACTCCATAAGTAAAACGTTGATACCACAGTCATTTCAATCAACCATAGGAAAGACCATGCCCATCTCACCCCCGCATCAAATACGATGCCAATACAAAAGACCACCAAAAACCACCCCTCCTCATCCCCCCACCTCCCCACCCATCCATCCACCTAAAACCCATCCCCCCACCTCCCCCGTCNCACTCCACCACCCCCTGCCTCCTCTTCCGCGCCCCCCTCTCCCTCCCAATCTCATCAACATTCCGCCTAGCACACCCAAGACAAACACCCTTCCACTCCCGAAAAACACTCCTCCTCGCCTCGCCCTCGCAAAGTTTGGGAAACACCCTCGAGACACCGGCGATCTGGTAGGGGGCGAGGTTAGCGAGGGCGACGGCGCGTTGGCAGAAGGCGTACGAGGGGGAGTTTGGGGTGTGGGGGAAGGGGAAGGGGGGACAGGGACAGGTTGGTGTTGCGAAGATGAGGTAGCACATTTTCCGTTTTCCGTCTTCCTGGCTGTCTCCCACTCACTCACTGGCTGGCTGATAGGGGGAGGGTTGGCAAGGCTGAGACTGAAGCGAAGCAACACGTGAGTTTCACGTGGATGTTGAATGCCGTCTCTTGCCGCTCGTCGTCGCGCTCCGTAGTCCAGTAAAAACGCAGCTAGTAATGATCGCGTCTCCTCTCTGAAAATAGTCGTCGTCGTCGTCAAGATTCACGTGATCCCCGAACTATTCCGTGTAACTCACTGCAGCTAACAATGGAACCAAAAGATTGTTTGCTCAAAGATGCGTACCTCAACTCACCAGAAAAGAATGCATCAAAGGAGAACAAAGAAATCCTTTCCCTTTAAACCGTCTCCATTTGCCCAAACGTAAAGCTGCCCATGGTATCACAGAGGAGCCAAACGAACAGCCCTACACTCGCTCCCAATTTGCCTGGTCCACGACCCCAATCTGATTGTCAGTGGCAAAGAAGAGCAACTGAGACCTCACGTTTGCCGGGCAATGCGACAACAAATGTAAACACGGAGGACTTCCGACGTGCTGATGTACAAATTGTGAGGTTTTAGGTATTTTGATGTAGGGGTAGAAATTACAAGTGGTCTAGCTAACGCAATCTTTGTGCACATGTTCTTCGCTAGAAGAGAAAGCAAAGGAAAACGTGTATACAAGAAAGAAGTACCGGACCAGAACCAAAATGGAGAAGTTGGAGAACACCCGAACGCCGAACTGGACTTGCCCATGTCGGAGAGAAACGCTCAGTAGCAACGTCAGTGAAGTGCGGGCTAACGGCTGAGCCACGGTTGGGTTGATGAGGCCGCTTGCTGGACCCCTGTTTGATAGCAGCAACAGGTTGTACAAGAAACGGAAGCCACGTTCTTTTGGTACCAGTTCCCAAAATTCCATGCAGAGTGTTCCAGCTTCAGTGGATGATCGCTGGGTGAAAAGTGCGTTCGCTGAAAGCCCAATATTTGATAGCCAGAGGTGTCGTTACAGAAGCCGAAGTTTGATGTCCGTTGACGACTACGAACTTGCTTCTGCCTTAGCCTTAGCCTGTCCTTGCCGTCCTCTCTTGGGCTCTTCGATTGTGTGTCCCGATTTCATACTACCTGTAGGAGAACCCAAATCGTTTTCTTCGCTGTCAGAATCATGTCTGCTATCATTAAGATTGCGTCTGCTCTTCGTCATCTGCAGTAAGTTAAGTTAGCATTCACTCGCTCCATAAACGAATCGGCGAAGTGATTTAAGAAGCAAATGCAAGACGCACCCAATTTCTCACACCGCCAACAAGACCTAAAGCATAACCGGTCGCAAAGTCTTGTCGTTGCCCACCAGATCCAGAGCCATTGGTTGCAGGAGATGATGTTGGGACATCTAAATGTGCCAAATGCGATAAAGCTGAGGGAGATCTCAGCGCACCGTGGTCGGTAGAAGGCTCTCTTGAGCGCGAAGGAGCAGGGCTTTGAGGCCTGCTTGGCTGTAAAATTTGCCTAATGTCCCTACCTAGCTCTTGACCTGTTGTTGACCAATTCTGACGGATGCTGTCGCGGAGATCGGTAACGGTACGTTTGAATTCGAGTTCACCCTTCTTGAGCCACGAGACGTTGAGCTCCTGTCGAGTGGTTCCTCGCTTAAGCTGTCTGGAGATGTATTTGTCATAGTCGCGGACGATCCTATGCTTTGTTAGTGATTGCCAGTCGTAGTCTTAGCAAGTACTTACTTGGTGATGATACCAGTTGTGCTGACGCCTTCGGTACGTTGCGTAACCAAAAACTTTCCTGCCTCCTTAATTCCCTTGTATATGTCATCGCCTTCGTCGGCTCCATATGGGATGTCGTCGTGAGCAATGTAGTCGATCTGGTGCTTCTCCATGAACTCAGGCGCGTCGGCAATGATCCAAGGGCAATCCTCAATGACTTCGTCCACCCACTTGCAATGCCGGACACTCTCGGCGCGCTCTTTTCCCGAAAGAACCGTAAGACCCTTTCGCTTATGTGTCTCATAGTCGCCTGTTACTCCAACAAGTAGGTAGACGTCTGGGAAAGCAGTCTTCGCTTGCTGTAATTGTCGCATATGTCTGTCTCGAGGATTAGCAACGCAATATCATCATCTGCGAGATTCATCAGGGCTCACCCGAGATGGAACAGATCAAAAACCCCATCCGCATAGATCCTCACTGGGCGTCCGACAGGCGGCGGGTTCGTCTTGTAGCCCACAGGATCGACCAATCCAGCTTTGGGCGGCGCATCCATCTTCATAGTTCCTGCCTCTCCACCCTCGCCATGCTCGAGTCTCTCTTCCATGTCTGCGTCGTTATCACCCTTCTCGGCTTCGGAGCCATTGGATCGACTGCGCTTGGACGACGGAACGTCTTGGTCTTGCTTCGCGGCTATGACTTCCTGTAGAACTACATCTTCGGTATCTTCTCCTGAGGCGTCGCGCGAGGAAGGCTGGACTTCGGAAGCTGGGATAGAGACCTCTGGTGCTTTGGAGGTTGTGTTGGCTCTCTTGCGTTTCGGTGCCATTTTCGCGTTGATTATCAGTCGTAGGTTGTGAGATTGTGGTTGAATAATGGAGAAGGAATAGTAGGGCCGTTGTTGTTCTTATAGACGCGTGAAGGTGATGGACTTGGGTCAGGGAAGGACAAAGGTAGTAGCTCCAGCAGAGTACGGCAGCGATTGCGGGCTAGGTATGACGTTGAATGAACACCACTGCAGCAGCAGGATTTCCTAGAGGTAGTAGCTGCAGGAAGGTGACATGTGTGAAGAACAAATTCGTACGCGGATGGTACAGCAAAGGGTAGCTGCTAGTACCTATTGCACAATGTGTTCAAATTCAGCTGATGATGTTCAAGTCCGAGTCGCGCTCGAGTCTTTTTCGCCTGAGTCGGCCAGACTGGCAAACTGATTTAAATTGCAGCAATGCCACGGCAGCCATACTTTTTCGGCCTTACTCAAACTACAACGCCAAGTCTCTCCACTACCCGTGGGAACTGCATTCCATCTTATAGGCCAAGTTAGATTATCCAACGCCCCGCAGTCCGGTAGGTGGAGTCACGGTGGTACAGGGGAGATATTCAGGAGTCGTGGTAGTGGAGCGTTGCTCGACTCAGCTCTGTCAGTAGATCACCGCATCAAACAATCCAAGGGGACAGGTCAACAAAGAAGGATCAAAGGCTCAACCTCCGCGCGAGGAAAGTAGGTAGGTACCGACTGAAAGAATAAAAGTAAGGTATCAAGGCTGCCTCCTCCTTCATTGGCTTCCAAACCAGCTATCAACACCGCCGTCCATCATCCTCATCCGCAATACCCCTAGGTAAATCTATCGTAACGCATCGTAACCGGAATCGATTCCAGCATTCGTAATTAGAAGCCTTATCTAGACCTTCTTTGTCTCTGTTGTTGCCGCGGCCTTCGACTTCTTATCCGGCTCAGAGTCTTCTGTCTTGGTCGAAGAAGGAGATTCGGTAGAGCTTGGCTCAGCAGTAACCTTTTCACCAAGGACTGGCATTCCTGAGGGCGCAGGTGTGCCCTCTCGCTGTCTTCTGAGCTCGCTGGCATCCAAATCGTCATCGTCATCGTCGTGAGCGCCCTTTCGTATTTGCTCGACAAGGTCGTTGTCTTCGTCGTCATGGTCGAACATGTCGGAATCCGCTTCGGAACTGGTCAATTCAGTACCGTCCCCCAATAGGATGATGCGTCCAGGATGACCAAAGCTTCTAGCTTTGTGGTCCATCATGTCCATATCAAGATCCTCGGGGCTGTCATCATACCTGTGACCATGGTGATTTCCGGGACCTCGGAATTCAGCTGCACGCGAGCGAAGTGTTAGATTCCTTTCTTCTTTACTGAGGGCAAATCTAAGGGTGTAAAAATGAGCATTGCGTTACAGAGGAAATTAGGACTTGCCGTACTCTGGCGGAGCACACGGCCCATCGCCGTTGGCTACACGGTCCGAGACCGACTTGTACCATGCGTCCTTGTCTTTGCCTTGCAGCAATGCAACAACAGTCACCGTCATATTGTCACAGCCAACACCTCCTGTGTCACTGTTCGACGCAAGACAGTTGTCCATAATGTTCTCGCAGATCTGGTGTAGCTCCTGCCCGGCAACTATGCCACGTCTAACGAACTCAACGACCGCTTGCGAAGACATACAATCCCAAATGCCTGGTATTAGATTAGCTGTGATCCTAGTCGGCAGTACGGGCCCGAGACATACCATCACATGCGACAACAAGGAACTCGTCATCCTCGGTGATGTCGTGGACGGTCACGTCTGGGAAGGCTGTCACGATCTGTTGCTCTGGGGGTAGCTCGGGGCTCTTCTTGAACTCGAAATCGCCAATGGCACGGGAAAGTGCGAGATTGCCGTTCACGCGACCAAAGTCAACGAAGCCACCAGCGGCGCAGATTCGAGCTTTCTCGCCTGGAAAGTGTTAGCTCATTGCCAGAAGCGTTTTCCATCTCAATTGTACTGACCCTCGTTTTGAGGTTTGTGGTCGAAGGAAAGTGGCTTTGCCCGGCCTTTGATGCCGAGTACGGCTCTCGAGTCACCGGCATTGCCCTACATCAGGATAAGCTGTTGTGTCAGGCACGCTTTTCGCATGGGCACGTACGCAGAAGATCTTGTCCTTTGAAATTACAGTGACACACGATGTGCAACCAGAGACTTCTTCCTCGTATTTTGGATCTGGTGAGTTTGTCAGCGGTCGGCCGGACGCGTGAGACGTATCTCTCCATACCACTGAGAATAGCCCTATCCGTAGCCAAGAAGCCGTCTTTCAGTGCCTGCTCAAAATTGCCCGCTTTCCACGCCTCTTGCTTTGCAATTATCTTATGCAGGTTCTCTCCGGTGTAGATTGCAACCTTGTCACCACCATGGCCATCGTAGACTCCGAAATAGCTCAGTCGTTGGTCGATAGCAGTAAGCTTTCCATCTTCGTCATCGCCGGTCTTGAGGTCGAGTATGGTGGCATGAGCGTCCTCCATGCTTATCCTCCATCCTTGCATGGATGAGGTTCCGTACAGGAGGCGTTCATCCTGGCCTTCGTCGGAGTGCTTGAGAGTCAATATTGTCAGTGAATGAACGGCATGAAATCGAGCGTTGTGTGCAGGATCTGCAGTGCCCACTAAGACTCGCACAATGAGTTATGACGATGCAGCTCGAACCGCGATGGAAGTACCTTTTCGACCACGGGCTCAGATAATGTCTGACCCATTGCAGTGGCTTCTCAAAGAGAAGAGAAGGGCGAGAGGGAGTGTATTAGGGGTGGTTGTGTTTGTCCTCCTGAAGGGTTGAAAGAGGGTGGGTAGGTAGGTAGGTAGGGCGAATAGAGGCGATTCGCTCGCGCTGCGGGACAACAACACGCTATGACGTCTTTCCAGGATGGATTGGAGGCAGCTACGAGTAATTCCAGCGACTTCAATGGCGTTGCCCGGCAGTTGTTGTGGGGGGAGAGAAGAAGTCAGGCAGTGGAAAGAGGCTTAGAATATCCCCGGCTTTGGTGTTGAGCGATCATGGAGGGAGGGGCTAAGCATGCAATTCAAGTCGGGTCAGGTTGCTTTGAAAACACTCGGACAGTCTCTGTCTGCAGGCAAGCAGGCAAGCAGGCAAGCAGGCAAGCCACAAGGATGCTTGTACTCTACAGCCGAAAGGGAATGGAGCCACGCGATCAGTAACCGACAAGGGATCTCGCCCAAGTACCACAGTACACCACCGTCTATCGATTCAGTTGGGGGAGATGGGCGATGAGCTTTCTTCACTGGTTGAATTCGGGACCACGGTGGCCCTGTCGCTCGTTTACTGTTATTGTCTAATCACATGCATGACGAACGTCTAGCCTTCCGGTGAAGTATTACTATGTAGAACTACTATGTATATAATAACACATCAAAGCTCCTCGTTGCCTATTTCAATTTCTGCATAGCCCAGGGCCCAGTCTTTACTGGTCTTGTCTACACTGGTCTTCGGTTGTCTACTTTCCGATCGCCAATTTCTACAGTTTGGACCTCTCAGACATGAGCTGGTAGTTCTTTTGATAAGATTCTGGATGATATGGTCAGCTTGATCCTGCTGAGGTGTAACAGACCACAACTCACCAAGTGCCGATCGATCCATCTGGTCGATACTTTGGAATCCGGCTACGTTGAGCAGTATGTCAAGTTCGCTGAGGAGGCCCTTCATGACATGTTTGACCTGGCACCAATCAGCAAGCCACATCTCAATTGGATCGGTTGAGAACTTACTCCATGCTCACCCATGATGGACAAACCCCAGATCCATAATCTACCAACAAAAACGAATTTTGCTCCCAGAGCTAGAGCTTTGAACACATCAGACGCGCTTCGTACTCCAGAGTCGAACATGACATATGTTTTTTCACCAACAGCTGAAGGGGTTAGCAATTGAAGATGATGGAGAGCAATGGGACAGACCATCAACAATCTGCTCTAGAGCGTCTAAACTCGCAATTGCTCCATCGACCTGCCTACCAGCATGATTGCTTACGACGATTCCATCGAAACCATACTCCACCGTCTTTCTCGCATCAGCAACACTTTGTATACCCTTGAGGCAAATAGGCTTTCCACCCGACAACTCCTTCCAGGTCCTGATCAACCATGGCATCTTCTCCCAGCTCCAAGCTCGCCCATGCCAAACATTGTCAATCCACATAGCACCAGCCTCGTTCGGTTGTTTGTCAGGATCAATACGCGCTTCTTTCAATCTCTTCTGGAAGACCGGGTCCGTCAATCCCATATCAGCGCCTGTTCCGCGATAGAAAGCGTAATTACTCGTAGCAACATCATCATGTCGCCAAGCGAGCTGCCAGGTATCAAGGGTTAACATACAAGCTGTGTATCCACTGTCTACCGCTCGCTTGAGCAGCGAAACGGTAAGTTCATCATCATGAGGCATGTACAGCTGGAAGAATCTCGTGGCTCCGGCTCCCAAATTATTGTGTTTCGCGCCCTGTTCATTTGCATAGGCCACATCCTCAATTCCATAGCTGCCTGCGGTGGACAGGCAGTAGGGCAATCCCAGTTCTCCGGCCGCCTTCGCAACGGCAAGTTCACCCTGCGGATGATAAATCTTGTTAATTCCGACTGGTGCGAAACCAATTGGTGCTGGAGATTCATGACCGAAAATCGATGTCGCAGTATCACGTTTGTTTGTATCCACGAGCATACGAGGAACGATTCGATGTCGGTAAAAGGCTTGTCGATTTGCAGTGTGGGTCATGGATTGTCCTGCGTTCGAGGAGGCGTAATACCATCCATTTTGGGTGAGCTTTTCTTTGGCTTGCTCTTCGAGTTTACCGGGTTCTTTCGAGTATGTGAGGACTCAATATCCACAAGCGGAACTTGGATCAACTAACCAGTATTAAACAGAGGAACCTCTCCATCATTTATTTTCCAGAAGTTCTCTCTCTGATACATAGCATATTGCGGCGCAGAGCGAGATTTCGCGTTGGGAGCTTTCGGATCCATCTCGAAGGTCTAAATTTTATCGAAAGAATTGGCTGTCAACAGTTGAATTCGCGATTGGAATTCTGGGATCACCTTCTAGGTATCTATTGCAGGTGGTGTATCTGATGTTCAAGCTGCACTGTCGGATGGTTACATGAGTATGACGTCTCGTTCGTCTCATCTCAGCCTGGCCGAGAAGCTTCAACACCAACAATAGCCTTTCCCCAGAAATAAGTCCGAGTCCCTGCATAACGACAATCCGACACACCCGTTCTATGATTCGCCGATAATCTGGAAGTTGTCGGATATGAGCATCGGATAATGCTCAACTCAGCCTTGGACACATGGGGACAGCAAAGAAGAAAACCTCATCTCAGCCTCGCCATTGGGAATTATCGCTTTTTTCCTCCCACTGTGACTTCGTCCATTCGTTGCCGCTTGGGGTGCAGCTAATCTGGATTAATAACCTGCTATTTGATGTTGGTATCGATACATTTCCGGTAATACAATTTTCGAAGATTGCTTGAAGATTATCTTAATAGGTCGCGAATTGTGAGATTATGAAGGCGTTGGCATACTTCGGCTACCGTGGAGCTCAATGGGTACAAGATTGAAGATACCACGTGCTTCCACGAGATTCCGAAGAGGAAAAGGCTGCTCAAGGTCTATCAGTCTAGCCTTCGGTTGGAATAAGCTTTCCTAGACCGTCATTATTTCCATTTCGCCATACAATTTCCGTGGGCATATATCCGGCACCACCCAAAGGTTACGAAGAACACAATCTCCTTGCGCAAGTTCCGTGAGACGGAAGCAACGATATTCGTGGTAGAGGTCAGAGAACTATTCTGTTAGCTTTCAAGTAGCTCACCTCCAGATCGATGTGATAAATTTCTGGTAATCGAGAGAAAATATATCGTTAAAAATCTCATCACTATAGATCTCTGGTTAGTAGTATTATTTTCGACCTCGAGTATTGACGAAGGGCACGGAATTGGGATGACCACTGTGGTATCAGGTCCTATGAGAAGGCGGCATCTGGACTCGGTAGAGACGAGCTAAGGAGACAATTGTTCGCCTGCTCGCATGATGATCACCCGCCACACCATCAAAACGAGTGCCCGATATATAATAATGAACATTCATTGGCGGCTCTACATTTAAACATGAGATGGGAGGGTATCTTCCGAATCCTGAATGCGTATATACATAAGTAACTCCCGTACCTGTACATATCTTGCACGCATACAAACACATGATCACCCATGTTATACAAAAATCCACTCTTACAGCCCCACAGCTTTTCTCGCCCTCAGTACTACACCATCCCATGAATTCAACTTCGGCCTAACATCCAAGTAAAAATTCAAGCTCTTGCCGGGTTTATTCTCATCCCGCCCCGAGTAGAAATCTATCACGTAATCCACTCTCTTCCCACATCGATCTATAACCCAATCGTGACGATCGAAGGGTGCTGTATAACCTAGTAATGTATTGAAGCGAGCGCGGGGTGTAAGGGCTTTCGAAGTTCCCATGAAGGAGAGGAGTTTTGGGCCACCGCAACTATTCGAGTGATTAGCAAATATAAATGAACAGAGACTGTCCCCTCCGAAGGCAATACAGGAAGACATACGACTCCGAGCCCTGCCCCTTCTCCCACTCCAAAATCTCGCTCCAAGCCCGCTCATTCACAGCATTATGAATAGGCACGATACTCCTCATATCCTCAGCTTTAGGATCGTAATTCTTCCTCTTCATCGCCTCGAAAAACATTTGTTCAGAGGGGTATATCCATTTCCCACTCTTGTCCTTTCCAGACTCGATTTCATTGTTTGCTGGTTTCTTGTCTGCTTCTATATCTGTAGAAGCAGCGGCTCGGGGTATGGTGGATACTTCGCGCCGTTGATCGAGACCGAGTCTGGAGAGGATGGCTGAGGGTGGAGGGGCGGATTGGGATATTGATGTCGAGTCGCAGGATTCACCTGTTGGTATTGATGGGGCGGGAGGTGGTGAGGTTGATGTGGGAGATGTTGGTTGAGCTGATGCTGCTTTCTGACGGGCTTGTGCTAGCCAGGCTTCGCGGGTTTTGTGGTCTACTGGACATGCTTCGGCGTCTGAAGCATTTGCTTTTGGGTCGATTTGATGTGGAGGTATTGATGGTAGCGATGGTTCCGGCGGGGGCGGTGGTGGAATATCGTCCTTGCTGATCGATTGTCCCATGGTTGCAGACGGGGGTACGTTCTGTGGGAGAATTGGGCGTTATGATAACATCGGAGGTATTGTGCCTGTATGATGTCTCTATAAATTTCCTCATGCAGACAAATGGAACTATCTCGGGCCCGCATTAAAATCGGCAGGGGCCGTCGATCGTGGGACGATTTGAAGCTCAAAAAAGTAAATAATTATTGTAAATAATGCCATTGCCCTTCACCGTCTTCTCGAGTCCTCCCTCATTTCAACGCGAGTGCTTCTTCTTTAATTGATCTCTCACCCGAAAAACACAGCTCGATCAATCATCACCCACCATGTCAGACATTCACCGAGCCAGCACTACAGCTCCTGTAAACATTGCCGTCATCAAGTAAATATTCGCAGACTTCCTCAATCGAAATAAATATGCTAATACTTGACAGATACTGGGGGAAACGGGATACCAAACTCAACCTCCCAACAAACTCGTCTCTCAGCGTAACTCTCGCCCAAGCCGACCTCAAAACCCATACCACAGCCTCCTGCTCCGCATCCTACAAGAACGACTCCCTTCTACTCAATGGAGACGACCAAGATGTCTCCGGCGCCCGAACCCAAGCTTGCTTCCGTGAGCTGCGATCCCTTCGTTCTGAAGTCGAGGCGTCTGATTCCTCTCTACCAAAACTCTCCACAATGAAGCTCAAAATCGTCTCCGAGAACAACTTCCCCACAGCCGCAGGCCTTGCCTCTTCAGCAGCTGGATTTGCTGCCCTCGTCCGAGCTATTGCAAACCTATACGAACTCAAATCTACACCAACAGAATTGAGCAGAATTGCCAGGCAAGGGTCAGGCTCAGCATGCCGTTCTCTGTTTGGAGGCTATGTAGCATGGTCCATGGGCTCTGAAGCCGATGGGAGCGACAGTCTTGCGTATGAAGTCGCTCCCTCCTCACACTGGCCCAACATGCGTGCTCTTATCCTCGTTGCCTCCGCTGAAAAGAAGGGGGTTTCAAGCACAAGCGGCA
Source organism: Venturia pyrina ICMP 11032 (assembly GCA_000738655.1). Lineage (NCBI taxonomy): Eukaryota > Fungi > Ascomycota > Dothideomycetes > Venturiales > Venturiaceae > Venturia > Venturia pyrina. The sequence continues at coordinate 181,171 of JEMP01000074.1, read as the reverse complement.
TGCAACAAACCGTGAACACATCTACGCTTTTCGAACAACGAATCAAGGAGGCAGTACCAAAGAGAATGGAAGCGATGATCAAGGCAATCGACATGAAGGACTTCGAGAAATTCGCCGAGTTGACTATGAAGGACTCGAATTCTTTCCATGCTACTTGTGCTGACACATTCCCACCTATTTTCTACATGAACGATACCTCCAGAGCGGCTGTTCGTGTTGTAGAGTCTCTCAACGCCAGGGCTGGAAAGAATGTGGCAGCATATACCTTCGATGCCGGTCCGAACGCAGTCATCTACTACCTTGCTGAGAACGAATCTCAGGTTGCTGGCGTGATCAAGTCGTTCATTGCAGAGAAACAGGGCTGGGAGAGTGCAAGGGGTGAAGCTATTGATGTTCGAGATTCGAGCTTCGTGGATGAAGTTGCGAAGACTGCTGTCAAAGAAGGTGTGAGCAGGGTCATCCTCACAGCTGTGGGCGAGGGACCGATCAAGGTTGATGAGCACTTGATAAATGAAAAGGGTGACGCTGGGAAGGATGCCGCCGTGAGCGTGAAGGCTGTTGATAGAACACCAGCTGAGAAGAGGGGTCGACAAGATCTGTACGCTGAACGGATCTTCTAATTTACCCGAAAAGCATCGAGGGTGTGTGATTGTGGGGGAAAGGAAAGTGTCGTTCGGTTTGGAAAAGGATGTATATATCAAAAGGGGAGGAAAAAGCATGGTAGAAGATACCCAAGTAGATCGTCTGAGCAGCGTCCAAAGAGATACCAAATTCCAATATAATTCATGAACGATTGACTACAAATCCTTTTCTTAAGAGGTAGCTGATGGGACGTTCCAACTGTTGCCTACCCTTCATGTTCGATCGCGAGATCATACCAAGGAACGTCCTCTGAACCCCATTCCTCCAATAGATCTTGGTCGAACCCCCCACCGATACCGTGGAGCAGGAGTGGGACTATATCTTGTAATAACTGGAAACTCGTATCAACTGAAACGTGCCGAGAATATTCCATACCTTTCCAAAACCACAAGAGCCGTTAGGATTTGCTCCAATTATGCAATCATCATATCCCGTCGAACCCCCATAATCTAAACGATCATGTAACACTACTAACGACAACATATACTCATCATAGACCGCGCCTGTAGTTATAAGATAAACGAATAGAGGAACGAATTCCCTCCTAATACAAAATTGGGAAAGAATAAAAAAGGGGTAGATAACCCAAGGATTACTCTATAAAAATCTATTCATCATAATCCATTTAGTTCCCATCTCAACATCCCACCCAAACCCACCCATCCTCACCTCCTCTCAGATACTTTGAATATACCCAAAAACCAAGCCCACCACACTGCAAGAGTTCCTAGAAGTCTTCCGTGGGGAAAGAATAACGCAAAGGAAAACCCTACTTTTCCTATTATGTTATACTACCATACTTACCATACCCTATCATCCAATAACCCTGCATTCCGAGACTAAGAAAGATTCACTTCTCCACACTCGTTACCACGGGTACAACGGTACAAAGTGGAGTTACCAAAAAGCAACACAAAGGGAATAATAATTCCAACCACAATCCAAAGCGACTGAGATTCGCTAAGCGAGTATAGACGAAAATCATCGCTGGCGATACTGTTTTTCAGCCGCATAATAATAGCTGGATGCCTCGTTAAGAGAGACAAAAAATCTTAAAACTGTTTATCATCTCAGTGGTGGAGTGGGATGGGTGATTAAGAGTAATCATCTTGATTACAAGATGTCATAGAATACTAGTTTGACTCCATCTACCCTAGACAGAAGAGAGCATTCCCAATGAGAGAGAGAGAGCCACACAAAGTGTATCCTCGGGCCCTCAGTCCCGGTTCCCATAGTATGGGCAGCAAGATTGTTGTTTTTAAACTCCATTGAATGCAAACCGATTGTTCCCAGATATCCTGCAATGCAAATGGGGAATAACAAATAAGAATACCACCAAACTACCCCGTACACCCGAAAATTCCCATGGTCTAGTCTTTCTCGTGTCTATCGGGGGTATCGAATATGAAGTGTAAAAGAGAAACCCGCCGTCTAGCCTCGGAGGCGCGCGAACATCCCTGGTCTCGGAGATTCGACCACAGGTTCGTTCGGCTGACGGAATGTTACAAGGTTACGAAGGCGTTGCGCGTCAAAACTGCGGATGTAATCCTCGTCCAGACTTCGCGCCTTTTCCCGCGCGTGGGTGTGGTAATAATACAGCACACTTTGCAGACTATCCCCGCGTAGCTTGCTGAGACAGGCAACAGTACAGCCAGTTCGGTGCTTTCCCTTGTTGCAGTGTATCAACAAGGGGTAATTATTCGGGTCTAAAGCAACGCCGAGGGCTTTGAGCATCATAGCATCCTCGATCATGATAGTCTCCTTGTTTGCAGGGAGCGGAACGACAATCTGTTTGATGCCATGTGTTTTCATGAATTCAACAAACTCGGGCGGAAATGGCTCTTCCACCAAAGTGAGGATTGTCTTGAGCTTCAAACTTCTCAAGAAACTGAAGTTCTCTGCTTGTGGGAAGGCGCTTCGGTACAGGGCGCCTGGAATGACTGCGGAATAGTTCGCAGGGGCGATGTGGTTGGTGAGACGAGAGGGCTGTCGTCTGGTCGGCGCTGGCTTGGAAATGTTGGCAGCGGCTCGCTTGTGGACAGTCTCATGGCTCTTCACTTTCTGGACTTCTTGCACTTCTGAACACGTTAGACCAGGAAAACTGCGGCGGAAGAGGCGCTCGTTACCTCCGCCTGACTCCACATGGGCTTGCTTCTTGCTCGGCGATCCCTCATAGTGGGTCGTCATAAATGCCTTCTTCTCTCCCTCTTGCCGCGTAGTTTTTCTAGTCGACTCTGGAATCGACATTGCTGCGTATAATGTATGAAATGTATTTAGAACCAAGTGGTAGTTGTCGGATAGCGGTGTCAAGTTGCAAACGGTTGTGGGAGTAAAAAATGTATTCAGTAGTCGAAAGGGGGAGGTTTTCACCACGAACGTTGGTAGTATCGCTTTGATCGAGGTCTTAAGCGTGGATATGTCCAAGCGACACCTGACGTTCTTGGCGGTAGAGATGGAGGAGCTAGACGAGACTGGAGCGTCGGCCTTGGGTAACTTGTCTGTAGGAAGGTCGATTTAGCAGGGTAGCAGGCCGTAAGACGGCGCGGTCAACCTGCTGAGGTGTGACTCTGGTGGTGTATATTAGTTACACTGCATCTCTAGGTGGTCTAGTAGCAGAAGCAGAAGCACGCACGGTCAGGTCACCCTGGCGATCAAGAAAGAAAAGGCGACTGCATGGCGAAAGGTAAATTTATATCCATTTGGGGCAACGAATATGGGTAGTTGTTTTTGAAGCGCAGAGTAGGCGAGTCTCCGAAAGACGCGCTTGGAGTGAGGATTGGGGTTTGTTGCTTGGGCGGGATTGTTGCTTGTGCTCGACTCGTGGTGGGTGAAGTTGTTGTTGAAGAGAGAAAGAAGTCGTGTGTGAAGAGTGAAAGAAGAAGTGTGTGAAGGGTGAAGTGTGAAGGGTGAACAAATCGGAACGGGCCTGGGTAGAGTGGAGCACAAATATGCCTTCTCTCAGCCAAACTCCGGTCGTTTCCTAGCTTAACAGCGTGCTCTGGACAAAGTAATTATGTGCAACCTTGGTACTAACAACGACGTGTATTCTATATACTCTGCAGCTGAGGTGTTGCTCTCCAATCCTACCATGACGACCTTCTCGATGACATACGGACGTCTCACCATGACTGATACGTATTCAATTCCACCTCCTTCCTCACAGCGAACTACTATGGTACCCTGGGCAGATAATTATCGTGCACTATACACCCCACGTCGTGTGATTATTTGCCCCTTGGGGAGGGGGGTCAGAGGAGGCCAGAGGGGGGCCAGAGGGGGGTCAGAGGGGGGTCAGAGGGGGGTCAGAGGGGGGTCAGAGGAGGGTCAGAACAGGGCCAGCGGAGGGTCAGAGCAGGGCCAGAGGAGGGTCAGAGCAGGGTCAAGGCTTGGTTCCCCATTTCAAGAAAGGAATATATTGTGCAAGCATCAGAGGCCTAGAGCTAGCTAGTCGAAGACGACGACGACGACGACGACGACTTCTCCATTATTCACATGCCAATCCAACCCAACAGGTCACCCCTCAACCTCTACCACTGTACATTGCCGTGAACAGCGTCGGTCGCTTCCTTTCACCACTCTGTACCTATAGCCCCTAGGAGGTAATAAGAGGCTTCTTGCTCTCCAGGCCTTTTCTTGGGCCTTCTCCGCCATCGTTCCCCCCTTAACTCCTCCACAGTCTGTTCTCCACCTTCGACCGAAATGGAACGGCCTTCCTCGCGACGCTCACGGCGCTCATTCCCCAACCTGCAGCATCTCTCCCTAGCACCGCTCAGCTCCCGCTTCCCAATTGACGACGATGGCTACGAACAGAATGCACAGGAAGTCAGCACGCCTACGTCTTCCTACATACAAGGCAAATCTGCACCCACGACTCCCAGCATCCTCTCCCGAAGTCACAGTCGCCAGCGCAAGAGCAAGAAGCTCTCCATACACGAATCTCCATATGCACCAAACCTGGATATGGCAAACCAGATGATAAACTCAAAGAGCACGGGTGCGTTGTTAGCACAGGAACAAAAGCACCACTCTCGGCGCTCCACTGGCACTCCCTCCCCGGTTGCTGCGAGGCATGCCAAGAACCCCTCTCAACCAGACGACGAATGGTTGCATCGTGCGGGTCTGGCTATCGCTTCTGAAATGCGCCAGACGAAGGGTCAGGCATGGATTGTATCTCGTGACAGCAGCACCTCACTCGTGGACCAATCCGCCACAGAGCATAGCTACACGCATGACCATCTTCATGCTTCTCGACCTGGACCACATTTCGGTGATTATGAGGATGGCTTTGTAACACCAAAGTTCTCGCGAAACCCAAGTCGGGCACCCAGTGCAAGAACCAGTCGGAGAGGCAGCAGAGTGGGCAGTAAAATGGATTTCATGACACCCATGGAAGCACGTACTCCTGCACAATGTACAGCTGATGGATACTTCGACAACCTGGACACTGCGGAGCCAGACTTTGTCGACGTGGAAGATGAGGGTGCTGATGATGAAGAGGAGGTTTCACGATTAGCAAAGCAAAAGGGCTCCGGATTGGGCGGATTTGTGGACAGGCTCGTTGGCTTTTCTCTGTTCAACGTTGACGAAGACGCGGAGACAGAGGAAGACGATGAGACTGAGGAGACGGCTGAACAGGTGGCCAAACGAAAACAATTGGAGAAGAAACGAAGAAGAGCGCAATTGGAGAGAGCTGCAAGTAGCTCCGCAGTTGCAACGAGTAGAGCCGAGACAGTTCCGCCTCCTCAGCCTCAGGGCGAAGAGGGGGGTTGGCAGGATGCAGCCTGGCTGCTGAGCGTTGCTTCGAAGGTTTTGTATTAGACGAGAAGACTTGTTGTTAAATCGTTAGTGATAATTTTCAGCTTGCAACCATGTCTAACGTTTGCACCTGCACTGTTCCTGCTTCGCATTGGAAAAGGCTTTGTACTGGTGCGTCTAGAAGTCTACCTTCAAACTACAAATTAACCTGGAAGTCTATATCGAAACGATAGCTGATAATATTCGATAGGTGAAGGTTGGCACTTCTCGCGCAGATAGGTTGGTTTCAGGGTTGAGATTGGACATTGGTAGCTGCAGGTCGCCCTTACCACCTTCATAGATTACCAACATCTCGTTTTCTCCACTATCCTCTCAACCTCTCATTCCTTCCATCTCAGTTTGTTCACTCACCATCTCAACTTCTAAATCCAGGTACCAATGTGGCCTTCATGTCGGCCGAGCTTGACTTGGGTAAGCTGCACCTCACGCTTGCAAAGTCTGAACTCGAGTTACACTCCACCACAACCGCCCTCTTCTCTCGTCCCGAGCCCCAAGACGACGCATCCGGAAGTCTTCAATTGGATCTTCACACACTTGAGCGCAACTGGATTCAACGAGGCTGTGGTTTACAACTTCAGGTCAATGTATCAGTAGAAGGAAAACCTCTCACTCCTGCACTTTTACAGAGTCTTAATAGCATCATCTGCAAATCAAAGGTATGCACTCCCATCGAAACTCATTGCTGGCTGACCCTAAAAGGTATGGCCACAACTTGGCCTCATAGCGTCGCCAGTCACCCTAGCACAAGATTCATCAGAATGTCCCTGCAACGAAATAGTTACTGTCGCCCTGTCGTACGATGCGTGCTCGCGAGAACAGCCCAGAGACACTGTTCACCGCCTTTGCTACACCATTCCAGCCACCGACGTCGCACCGCCTGCTGGTCTCGAGGTTTTGGGACTAGATGCGGTGCGATTGGAGCTGGATATCGGAAGAATGACCAACAAGAAGCGAAAGAACCAACGGAAGCGGATGGAGGCGGTTCGAGACGATAAATGCCGGACAGACGAGCCGGACTTGCATCAATCAAGCATGCTATTTGCACCAGCACTGCCAGTGGCTACTGAGGAAGATACTCTGTTAGAAGAAGCTCCCACCGACTCTGGCTACGACTCTCTCTTCAGCACGCAGAAGAGCAATGGTGATGGGGAAGATGAGATGCTGCTTATAGGCACTGAAGCCAATGACGAGGATGAGAATGACATGCTTGATGCTCCTGCGGCCTCAATTTCGTGTTGCTTCGGGTCATACTCAGACATGCAAACATCTACTGAAGTTGCACCACTCCTGGTGAAGAGCAACATGCGGAAAAAACGTGCAGCTAGTATCCCCGACATACGCGATGAAGTTGAGCCTCTATCGATATCACCCGGCTGCATCACCTCTCTAGTTGATGCTGTGCTACGGTTGAGCGTCGAGGAGAAACCATGGCGGCTGTCACAAGGACTTCGTGTGAGGAGCAACAATCTTCTGACACGACTGGGTGACATCTCTCCTGTATTATGGAGCCCTGGTTACTTACAGGTGTGCATTTAATCCAAAGACAGCGACGATAGCTTACAATCGTGTAGGAGTTATCGACCCGTGCACCACTCCTGCCAACAGTCGCTCACGCTCTGTCCCACTCCATTTACATCAATGTAAAATCGCCTACACTGAAGGCGAAGTTGCAAACACTGTTATGCTATGGCATTGACGACGACGCTGATGGTGAGGCGGATGAGGAGTCTTCGATTCGTGGTCCAGACGAGATAGTTCCAAAGACAAGGTTCGGACTTATGTCAGCGTTGTTGTGGCAAGTCATGCAGAAAAGGCTGCACCGTCCTGATGCCACCCGCCGACTCATGAACTTGACCCAAGGACTCGATATATCGAATGAGCTTAAAGAAGACGATGAGAAATTGTTTCCTCCTGCCAGTGCCGATAGGAGTGAAGAGTCCCTCGACGATGACATCATGGTCGACGATGACGAGGAAGAAGGGGTTATGATTGACTACGAAGTTTTTGAGGAAGAGATTGATGAAGAATTTTTGTTCGAGACTGCACAGTGCTTGGGCGAAGGCACTGAGGGAGACGCGGACGATTTGTTGCTGCAGGATCATATTGCCATCGAGCATGCCAAGGGGGACGAACATGATTTATTGCTGCAGGACCATACGGCTCCTGAGGGAGATGAATATGAAGATGAAAATCTTTTTGCAGGATGTGAGACGATTGTGGATCTTGATGAGGATGATATATTATTGCAGGACCTTGATGGGTGATTGTGATGGGTTAGGTATTAGTTGGCGTCAAACTATTAGCTGCGTCGAAAGCCAGGCGGGTAAAGCTGGCAGACGTTTCAGGTTGTTCGTCAATCGTCGTTGTTATTGTACAGCGCACGAGATTCTGGTTCCATATGAATGGCTCCAACATGCTGTAAGGAGTTTCTTTCTGCTACCAGCGCGCTCTACACACATTGTTTCTTTGCGTAAGTGACTCCTGGCCCTTTCCTATTTATTGAGCGGATAAGCCTATCCCTGTTTATTTGCTTGATCCAACGACTTGAACACAGAGACACGAAACTACACATAACATTGGGATTTTCAACATGACTGAGCCTAGACCTCGAATGGGGTTTAACTGCTGTCAGTGCGGCACCGCTGTTGAGAAGAAGTGGTATAGATATTGTGGGAACGAGGTTTGTGATCATGATACTAGTGCGTGTGCGTCGTGTTTTTTGGAGAAGGGGGAGGAGGGGGGAGAGGGAGGGGAGGAGGGAGGGAAGACGGGGAGGAGGGAGAGGGAGAGGGGACCTTCGTATTTGGTGTGAATTGTGAATTGTGAATTGGGAGCTGGAAGGGTGGGTGTTGGGCGCTCATATTTGGAGTTCGCTGGTAGGTGGGTTGTGTGCTTTTTTTCTTTTTGGGAAAACGGATTCACTCGATGTTGGTTTGTTTGAATGGGAGGGTTGGGCTGGAGACTGGCTTTTATACGGAATTCTTCTTGGTTACTTATGGGAAACTTGATTTGAGGGTGGGGATTTTTTTTGACTTTTTTTGGTAAGAGAACGGAGCACAGTGGAGCTTAAAAAGTGAATGGAGGAATTTGTTATTAGTGGGCCCGAGCGTTTCTCCAAGTCGTACTGTGGTAGTTGTATTTGGACGGTATCTATACTACGCTTGCGTTCTATAATCTCCGCGTGCACCTGGGGAAATTATTTTGATTTCCCTCTCTATTCACTTTTTATGGGGGATTGGATCGCTACTTGGTGTGGTTTGGTCTTTTCGGTGCTTTGGGGGTGAGTTTGCTTGGGAGGGTTGATTATTCTGTTGATTCTTCGTTTCTGTATCTTGTGGAAGGGTGTGATTGAGCTGTAAGAGAGAGGTAATTGTTTATTTATTTTATGCTCGAAGTAGGTTTCTTGATTTTTGTTCGACGTCGCTTTGTGCGGGAAAGGGACCGTTTAATTGCTCGGTTCTAGTGAGATTTCTGAGGTGTTTCGGTTGCTTGTATGATTGGGGTGGGAAGATGTATGATTTTGGTATTTTGTTCAGTCTGGAAATTGTCTCACTTGAAAGGGCTCCCACTATTAGGAGATTTGTTGTTGTGCGTAATCTATGGGAACAAGGAGCTGGAGACTAAAATTAGCGACAATCATAGCAGAGTAATAAACTGGAGATATCGGTGTCGTCAATAAGGCAAAGGGTATCCATATCCTATAGTTTGGACACCAAACTGGAGCTTATCGATATTTCTCCGGGAAAAAGTCGCCATTGAATATTGACATTTCTCCCACTTCTGATTCGCGTCCAACATGACTCGAACAGATGAGCCAGATTAGGAGTAGATTCCGGTGGATCTGAGCGAGCCGGAAGATCAAGCGCGGACACGGATCCCTCCTTTCCCCTACCATGTTCGACCGATTGTGGCCGGGCTAGCTACAGGGATGATGATGGTGATTCCAGTTGTTTGGAAAAGCTTCATTTTGCTTTTTATGCTGATGAATCTGCTTTTCTTCAGCCCTTTTTGGCAATCGATGAGATGATCTGGTAGGATATTTGATCGAGCGGAGAATTTGCAACTGTGCAAGACCTTCTGATGGCGATGTATGATCTGTGACCAGCGTGGACGCTCCAGGTGTATACGGAAGAGGTAATTTGTAAGCGACTTGAACCAATAGACCTGTGGAGAGATTGAATTACAGGCCTGGCGGTGATGGCGACCTCTTGCAAACTGGAAAGCCACGTCTTTCGGCACCGTTGTTTGACACCTGCTGACGTTGTTTGGGACTTTGGTTGAGCCCTCTACCACTTCTCAGGGCCTCAGGCCGGTAGTCGTTCGTACCGACGACACTATATGGTATTTCTTCGCCGTTACTCGGTACTCCCCAGATTCTGCACGACGGCGGGAATTAAGCTGTGTTCCGTGAGCAGAGTTCGATTCGCCCGGTGTTCGAAAAGCATCAGATCCCTTCTCGAAGGATGTAGGGTGTCATCAGGTTGGCCCAGAGACAACGATTCGTTGCCGACAAAAAAAGCAGCCTGATCTGAAGTGTGGAAATTTCCCGAAGATCATCTCGATAGCCTCGATCCGTCCCAGAACATAGGTAGGATTGAAGCGAGTCGGATCGCAACCCCTGAGAAGTCTGCAGCATGAGTAGACGTAGACCTCGGGAGCCCGGTCCAAGCTCGTCCAAAAGAGATATCAGCTTCGACCATCCGGATACCTTATTTTTGGCTCACCACGAGAATGGCCTCGCGGACGAGTCTGGAGCTAGATCCCACCTGCAATTTGACATCAAGCATGACTGCATGTGCATAGACTGCGCACAGGTTTTGTGAATCAAGCTCGAGTACGAGTACCAACGCGATTCAAGGTACAAACAATGAGTTCGACAAAAAGCAAACTTAGTAGCTCGCATCGGAATCAGAAAGCAGACGCAGCCTGATGCCCAAAGACCTGCAGCCCACCTCGATCGGCAATAGACATCTCAGAAGGCCGTACTGGTAGGAGGTAGCAAAGCAGCTGTGTCCACTTACGATTCAAGACAGCCCAAAAGCGGGATGGATTCAAGCTCCTGCATCTTGGTGGCTGCATCTTCCCTTTAACGCTTGCATGACATTGGTTCGCTACATTCCCTCGTCCCCACGTCACCTAGAATTTGATCTGACTAAAGGGACTGCCGGACACTGGCCATGGATGAGCCTGGTCTCCTAGCGGATTGGCCATCGTCCAGACCATTCCCTGTTCATGGCTGGCGTTGGTGGTGATCTACCTTCCCTCGATATCCTGCATCCTGCGGGAAGTTATGGTGGCGTATTAACCAGTCCGCTGCTTTCTTGGTGCAGGCGGATCGTGTCCTGGTCGAATTTCTCGTTCTTACTCTTATCAACTCTCTACTTTGCTTTGGATCCATTTTGCATACTTCACTCTGGTCGTTGATAATATACGTCGGATCATTGGAGTCACAGGGCTGGGTACCAGCTTGTGTTGTACAGTAACAAAACGTAACACCACCATAAGACTTCACATCGGAACCACCAAAGACCTCCACTCTATCCCCTGTTTCCCCCGGACTTCTCGTCAAATCGACATCTTTTCACTCTCGCCTCGCCGACGACACATCGACTGACCCATCCCACGCGAGTACCATTTGCTTTCGCTAGGAGAATAAATCGCACACCCGCAATTCCCCGCTCGCTGCCGGCCATCATAGTTTCCTCGAACCCCGTCCGTTGGAGCATGCAAAGACGTGAATAAGGATTTGGAGGAGGGGTGAAGGAACAACCTCCGACATTTGGATTGGAAGGTGAAAGGCTGAAATTGGAATCCTACGACATTCATTTTGCACGGCCGGGTTGAAATTAGTGAATCGGATAACTCGAAGCGATACAATCTCAATTGGTAGAAGAGCTTGAGCCTTGCAAAAGAAAACCACGGCTTCTATTATCAGCCTTTCCCGAACGCTAGCGTATAGCAAATATGGCAACAATTACGGCACCTTCATCAGTCAGTATCCATGGCTACTCAAAAGGCATGGAAGTGCCGTTCCACTTCCAATCAGGAGTTATCATCGCATCGTATTTCGTTAGCTTGGTTGGATCGATAACGACAGTTGAATTGCTGCATAGGAAAAGAGAAGGAAAAGGGTGGACAACATGGTATGGTTCGCGCTGAAAAACGCTAACAACCTGTCTGACTTCTCATAGGATCCAACAACTCGCCATCGCAGTCTCTTTTGGCTTGGTTGCCATCTGGTGTATGCATTTTGTCGGGAATCGGGCAATCGTTCTTGGGGATGGAGAGAAAGAGCTGCAGCTGTATTACAACCCCGGTTTCACCGCCCTCTCCGTCTTCCTCCCCATCATCTTCCTCTTTCTCGGCTTCACAACGGTCGAGTTTCGGCATCCTGGACAACCCTTCTTCTGGCCTTCTCTCTTGTTTGCAGGGATCATCGCTGGTCTGGCCATCACTGGCATGCATTACGTGGGAAATTTTGGTATCAACAACTATAGCCTCGAGAATCCTCCTCAATTTGTTGTTGGCGCTGGATTGATCGCAATATCCGCCTGCTGTGTCGCTCTGGCACTGTTCTTCTACTTTAAGGGAAGATGGATCAACAGTTTCCCGCGTCGAGTAGCGTGTGCCTGTTTGTTAGCAGGTGCTGTGTCTGGTATGCATTGGACTGCTTCTGTCGGCACAAAATACAAGCTCGGAGATATGCCCCCCGGTCAATCAGGCATGTCTAGAGATACCAACCTGATCGTTGCTATTGTATTGGTCAGTTGGGATCCCTCTCGATTTTCATGACTGTACTAACAATTCGCAGAGTCTATTGGCATGCGTCGTATGCTTTGCCTTTGGTATCCTCACTCAACGCCGGAGGAAGCAACTTGCAGATCGCGCACAGCACGTCATGCTTGCCTCTGTCACATTTGATCCCGACGGAAAGCTATTGGTTACACAAGAAGGGATTTTGCCGGCGCAAGAAGTCACAAAGCAATACAATCAACGATCTTTCAACGACGAGTTCAACACCGCCCATCCGGTCTTCCAATGGCTGTTCCGCGTCACCTTCAACTGGCCAGGTGTTGCTGATTTGATTCCGGGAATGCGAAGTCACCTGCGAACTGTTGGTGCCACCAGTGAGTATCCAACCCGACCAATGACTCCTAGCGCAGAGTCTACTTTTGCGGATGATTACAACGGCGAGGATTATTCAATCATCTTCCGAGAACATTTTTGCGTTGCCGCATCCGAGCTGGCTGGTCACTTGGAGACAACGATCCAGGAACTTGGAGTACTGTATAATGGTATCATGATGACGGGCAGTTTGACGCCTGAATTCCAAGTGAAGAAGAATTTGCGACTTGCATCAAGATCAGGATTTCATCAGGACGTTGAAACAGGCTTCATTCTGCCCACCATGTTTGGCAGCGGGCAGCTTCTTTTCCTGGTGCGGACGGTCGACAAAGCAGCAGCACTGAAACTCATGACTGCCGGTTACCGATTCGCCCAGCCAATCCATGTTGGGGACATAATTGCAAGGAGCATGCAGGTGCCACATCATGAAATGCTGAGCACGATCTCCAAATTGCAGGCCTATAGCAAGCAAAATCTTCTGCCACTGGAAGAACCGGGGTACTGCACCTACCTGGCATGTTATGCCATGCGAGCAGCTGTTAATAAGGCGAATAGCAGCTGGGAGGTCCTTGTTGCAAAGGACAATCCTTTCCAGCTACCGCAAGTAGAACTTACCCGGGATCCATTGAAACCATGGCAACAAAAGATCCTCCACCGCCTTGATGGCCTGTCGGCAAACCAGTGTTTGTCATGGCTCAACAACAAAGCATCCGAGTGTTCCCTCCCAGACGACAAAGAATTCTTCGAGCTCCTCTTAGACCAAGTCACAGCTCTTACGATTGGAGTTCCAGAACCCTTTTTCGGCCAAGCAATCTTCTCCTCCAAGGCCGTCCGCCTGCACGGCAACAACAACGGAACGCCAATCCGCATGTATGCCTTCTGCATCATCCCCGACGTTCATGCCTCGTCCCTCAAGAGTAAGAACAAGCTCACATACGTTCCTCTCTCTTTCTTCCAATGCTTCCAACGGATTTACAAGGGCTCACCCGACCACGCCATCCTCACCCGCAGAATTCACCGAGAATTCGGGGCCATCCTCCACGCTAAAGCTCTACCACCAACGGAATTCTCACCCACAACCTCCCAACGCGATTCCGTCGCCTCGTCGATACAGCACTCAGTAACGCGGCCAAAACGTCTCCAATGGCCCTTTATAAAGTCCTCGGACTCAACATCGACGCGTCGATCATCGATTCTCAAATCGGACTTTGCGTCTGACAAGGGTTTGACGGAGGAAAGTCAGGGACCTGGTACTGCGCAGCCTTTTGGTGGTATCATGGTATCTAGTGACACCACCGTTGAGGTCTCTTCTGCGAAACAGGAATCGACTATGGAGTTGCAGCAAATGGGGCTGAAGACGGAGGCGGGCGTGGGTGCTAGTGAGCAGCCTACTTATGTTGACGAGCTTTTTCAGATTGCGAGTCAGAAGTGGAGACAGCATTAGTCTCACTCTCTGCCTTTGTCGTCCTTCTCTGCGCATATTGCTGTCGTTTTGGAGTTTTGGAGATTGTGGATACCCTTTTTTTCTGCGCATTTGGGCGTTGAGGTGGGATGTATACACGCATTTCGTTTTGATGTGAATAATGTATGGCTTTGACGAAGTTCATGGCTTGGACTGGACCGAATTCATGGGTCTGTCTTGGAGCGCTCGTGTCCAACTATTCTTTGCAATGGTGGGAGGACATCTGCCTTTCGAATCATTCTGCGTCAACATTGTTGGACGCAGATTACCTATTTCTCTTGTTAGATATACCCTTGGATCACGACCCATTCACATACCACTCTTGCGTTAGTATATAATGTATCAATCACATCAAACTCACAAACTTAATCAGTCCTCTCCAAACTCCATGTCCACAATCACATCTTTTGACAACTGCTCGTTTACCCAGCAAGACGACTCCACGCTGCCCAAAGTGGAGGGTTTTCACATCCTCAACTCTTCATCTCGATCTCCAAATTCCATCCCCCCCTCAAAACGAAACATCAACACAAATTCGAAAACCAAAGTCACAAACGAACGAACAAAGGAACGGAAAAAAAAGCGACATCCCATCCTTTATCTAAACCCCACCTCATCCCTTTCCTCCAAGCCCTCGCCAATCCCTATCCCAGCACCCCCGAAACAAGAAATAGATCTGCAGGTTCTCCATTCCAGAGATACGGGATTTCCCCTTTCCAGAGCCTTCGATGCAGGATTTCTCTTTTTGGGGTCCTTCTCGAGACGGGAGATGGGAGAATCACGAGGAAGTTTCCGGATGTGGATGGACCCTTGCTGCTTTTTGCAAGGAAGAGAGGTTGGAGGGGAGGAGGCTATGGGTTCGTGATGGGTGGCGACTAAGTAGATAGATTGCGATTTTGAATGGTGGAGTGGTGGAGTGATTGCTTGTAGGTCGGTGTGGTGTTTAGTTGTGTAGGTTTTGCGTAGGACTTTGACTAGCCAAATCTCATGTTTTTTTCCCTGGGAATAGAATACGAGTTGGTTTCAAAGGTCAAGCGGTTGATATCGAGGATGAGTTGAGGTGTAGGGAAGAGTTTACACAGTGAGATTACTACTAGTATGGTATGAGGTTGTGGTCGGAGAAGGATCTCGGTTGATGTTACAAAAGCAATATATTTTGTGTTTCGGATTTCGGGATACTGGCCGCACCTAAGATCTTGACGGATCCTCAGGTACAATCGAAATCGAAAGAGACATCGGATGGATATTTTTCTTGTCTGGCTAGATATACTGAGCTTTGTCCGTCGGAAACTTCTCACGTCCGAGACAGCAAGCATTGGGTAGTACGAGACAAGGATACAATATGGAGGCCTAGGACATGACAGTCGGAGTTTCAATCACCAAGTAGGGAACGTTGAACGCTAGAAAGCCAATCCAGAATGAAATTGAGGAAGCTGTGTTCGAGAAACCTAGCAGTTCCCGTCGCTCTCGGACAGCTAGTAATTGAAACATGATCTGGAAGTGAATTGACCACACTTTTGAGCACCAATTCTCAGCACACACTTGTAATATCGATCAAAATAACCTCCATGTCAAACAAGAGTGACATGACTCAAAAGGGAAGTGAGAATTGCAGGAGAATCCTCAGTGGGACATGCCGGAGACCAAAGCCCACCCAGTACCGATATCAGGCCTACCCTAGGCGAACCAGAAGCATCAAGACTGCCATCTCAACCATTACACGATCCTGCCTTGTATCGCAGAAGACCGAGTGGGAAGTGATAACATAGAATTGAATGTGATTTTCCGACCATGAATCAATTGATACTCATGAATGACCTATAATACAGTTCTCGAGGAAATCGTCGCATGAACAAACAGGAGTACAAAGAAAAGAAGCGACGCCACGGATTGATTTTGAGTTTAGAGCGACAACAAAAAGAACGAAAGAAGGCATCGGCAACGGCACGACTCAGAATCGAACTGAGAATTGCAAACCACACACCCGGGGGTACACGCCGGGTTATCACATCACGAGGTCCAGGACCAAGTGAAGGAGTCACACTTTTCAGCGTTTCAGTGTTTGCCGTGTTGGCCATTACACCATCGTGCCTATATCTGAAAGCCACGTCAGTCAACAAAGCCTATGAAATGTCGGCATGAGCTGATATTTCAAGGAGTAAAGGGACAGAAGAGGAAAGTCCAGGGTAGGAGGAGAGGGTACTAAAAACACCAAAAAGTGAGTGGATTGGCACGACTCAGATTTGAACTGAGAATTGCAAAAGCCCGGGGGTACACGCCGGCCAGGACTACAAATCATCAAGTAGAGATCTACTCGCCCCTGCTACGAGGGACACCATTTTGGTCTGCTGTGCTAGCCATTACACTACCATGCCGTTGATTGGATTACGAATACAAGATGTAGGGATATGCCGTGGCGGATACTGCCCCATGAGAAAGGAAGAAAGCGGCGACAATTAAAGAAATTGGCACGACTCAGATTTGAATCGAGAATTGCAGAACTCCGGGTATACACCCCGAAAGGTAGCGGGCCAGATCAAAGATCGCAAGCCCTTTCTTCCACTAAAGATCCCTTCTTGATCTGCCGTGTTAGCCAGTACATCATCATCACTTCGTTGAGTAATCCCTTTTTGGAGTTATGGTAGTTAATAGAGAGGAACACGCCTGATGAATATCATGGCAGCGAAGCCCCCCAGAAAAAGAAGAAAAAAACGGCACGACTTAAATTCGAATTGAGAGCTGCAGATGATTGGGGGGTACACTAATAACGAGAAGCTAGAGCGAAAATTCAAGGCCTCTCTCCTGTGAGGAGGACGTTTTTGAGTCTGCTGTGCTAGCCATTACACTATCGTGCCTTGTTCTGTTGGTGTTGCGAGAGCTTTGGAGTAGAGAATACGAGCGTAGTCTTGAAATGCCGACGCGTGTCCAAAACACTAGAGATGTGATTCTGTCTGTGACTGCGAGTGTCATCTAAGATGCGAGTACGTTTCCAAGTTCCTTTTGAGACCGGACCCGTAAAGTCGTTCTCACGTGTCGAAAAAGAGTCGCCTGATCTAGAATATTAGTTTGCACATTTTCCCAGCGGATTCAAAAATCCAAAAGGCCGAAAATGGATTTGGCGATATCGACACTCTCGACATGTCGAGCTAGTTTCTGTTCTGAGCTGAAGGGCTGCAAATTAAAGGTTCAGCGGCGTTCGGAAACTCGATGTGCTGTAATTTGTCTTCCTGGGCATCCGCCAGATCTCAGAACGAACGTGAGTGCAGTCGTAGAACGCAACCCCAAAGAACCAAAATGCTTGCATATGTCTACACTCTATCGCGCCTCACATTCTGTCAGGAAATGTGCCGTTTTGAGACTTGGTATGTAACCCTATACATGCTCTTCCCATATCATAAGATGATGCCATTATCCATTTGCCGTTTGTGGAGCAGTTCACTTCTTCTTGTTGACGACCATGTTGTCCAAATCTTCACGCTCGGCCAATTCCTTCTCAATTTCCTGAATAAGAGGGCTCAAATATGGGACATCCTGTCGTTTGGTTAGTGCTGTACATCGTCCTGGTGTCCAGGGCGGAAGTCCGTACCTCCTCTGGCTTTGTGTGCTCCGCCTTGGGCAGCAGTTGATGGGATAACGAGCACTGTTTCAATGTCAGGCGTGAACCACATTCGGGTGATGTTCAATGGCGAACCTGGAAGGCTCTTCGCATGCGAAAGACTCGGTCGTATGCTTCCTTTGGTGGGAGACGCTTGATGGCCAAAAGAACGACCTCGGACTCCTCAGGGATCAGATCATCGGCCCTGAAAGCGGTCAGCACTGTGCTGAAAATCATATGCCAGTGCCCATTGTGCAATTGGCGACTCTTCCTGTCCGTACCTCAAACCGAGCGACCTGTATCCGGCGGCATTGTTGTACCAATTGGCGATTGGAGTCAACCAGGTCTTAAGCCATGGGCGCTTGATGACAAAGTTGACGAGAGACGGCTGCGACATTGTGGTGTGGAGTGTGTGCGGTTGTGGATTGGGGTGGATTATGGTGTCGTCGACGACTTGGGAGCTTCTTTCTGAATCTTGGCGGTCTTTGCTGACGAGAATTGTACGGAATGGTGCTATTGGACAATCAAACCTTGAGCGGGCTTGGGGACGACTAAATTGCAGATGGCTTGGGAGGGCGGATAGCGGAGACTCGAAACAATTTGTCTTGGCCACATGACGATTCAGTATCTGCACTTTAAGCGTGTCACCCTCGTCTGCTTCCAATCATTTCACTTCCCTCTGCAAGGATTTGGCAGAGCTCCCGTTCGGAAGTCATCCTCCACCAACTTTCTTCTCCACAGGCGCATCTCGTGCCTATCATCCGCCCTACAAATCTCACCTCCTCAACGTCTTCAGCAATCGTACCTACTCTCCCTTCACCCGCCCCTACATTCAATATCCAATGGAGTTTATCAACCGCTAAAGCTACAGCTCACCAAGTGCTGCGGGGTCCTACCGCGCACATTGAAGGCCTCTCCTCCACCAGATTCCACCACCCATACTGAATGCTCGAGCCGACCTGAGCAAAGGAGGAGGGCCTAACATGTCCAGCGAGGTCGAAAACCTGAACGCGAAATCGACGAGCGATCCGTCCTCACTTTCACAAAAACCGACTGCTACACCTGATAATCCGGATTCCGACTATGTGCCGCTTCTACCCATACCCATAAAACCTGCGTCGAATTTGGCCATATATTGTACGAAGCTTCCGGAACCTACCGTCAACAGCATTTGCGGAGCATTGGGAGGGGTGGCTTCAGGAATTGTCACTTGTCCCCTCGACGTCATAAAAACAAGATTGCAAGCACAGGGTTCCTTTCGCCGTGGCCCCAGCTATGCTGTTGGATCGTCTCTGCTATATCGGGGGATGGTAGGCACAGCGACGACAATATGGAGAGAAGATGGTTTGCGCGGCATGTACAGAGGCCTGGGACCGATGCTGCTCGGATATTTGCCTACCTGGGCTGTTTACATGTCCGTCTATGACATCTCAAAGGGTTATTATGGTGCGCGAATGGGTAGGTCGAACTAATGTCTTTTGAAAAACACACCAACTGACCTCTCAACAAGAAAATGAATGGGTAGCTCGGATATGGGCCTCTGTCACCGCAGGAGCTTGCTCCACCTTCGCAACCAACCCAATCTGGGTTATCAAGACCAGGTTAATGTCACAAGTAGGAGACACTGCACCTCACGAGGCTCGGACACCATGGCGATATAAGGGAACCTGGGATGCTGCTCGTTCCATGTACCGCACCGAGGGAGTGAAGTCGTTCTACTCTGGACTTGCGCCTGCTCTTTTGGGCCTCTCCCACGTGGCTATCCAATTCCCCTTGTACGAGTATTTCAAGCAAAGGTTCACAGGGCTAGGAATGGGAGAGAACACAGCAAAATCAGACGAGGAGAACCATTGGATAGGTATTTTGTCAGCAACATTTCTTTCCAAAATCGCTGCCACATCAGCCACGTATCCACACGAAGTGTTACGAACTCGACTCCAAACCCAACAACGCTCGTTACCGTCCCACTCGGACGGAGAGATTTCATTCCGTGGCGGCATGGGTCACCATCATCATGCGCCAGCGCCCGGAGGATCATCATCAGACGGCATGATCAATTTGCCCAAATATCGAGGCATGATCCGAACCATCAAAACCATCTTTATCGAGGAGGGATGGAGAGCATTTTACAACGGCATGGGTACAAACATGGTGCGCGCTGTGCCTGCGGCCATGACAACCATGTTGACTTACGAAACGATGAAGACGACTATCCATCGTATGCAAGAGGAGGGTCGACAGTACCTTAGGCACGAGGAGATTTGAAGCAGCAATGCTGCACACATAGCTATCGGCCACCACTAAATGTCACACGTGACGAGATATACCAGCTTCACGAAGAGCGTACTACAACCATTTGAGGAATCGCCAGCATTGAATATGAAGTTATCCGTTCGAGCAGCGGTAAGCTGCATCATTTCCATTTCTGCCTATCATCGAACTGAGCCACATTTGTATATAGCATCGAAGCGCAGCCAAGGGTCGGCTTGCACGGCGTTATGGTTTTATGTGACAGCGACAGGAATTGAGCATTCCTTCGGTCGCACATGTCTCCTCCATTAGTAGTAGCTCTGAAGAGCGGGCCTAATTCGGGAAAGGTGAAAAGGGAATTGTATTATTGAATAGCTTTGAGCGATCGAGTTATTGCTGAGCATGGAAGGATATCAAATCAGATCCTTTATTTCACCGAGATCATTCTGCTTGTTGTTTGTGCTCTGTTTGTTTTACAAACGAGAGAAGGTGGTTGTTTCAAGCTTTGTCTCTGTTACCAGTCCTGACATATCAGAGGACGATTTTTTGAAGTTTTTGCATCTTTTCCAGTTGCGAGTTGTACCACGCTTTTTATCTTCGCAGTTACTCTGGTATGATTATCTTTATTCCTCATCTTTGCCTTCCTGGTGTCCTCAAAGAATTTTTTGTTTCGTGTATTTTTGGGGAATCTGGCTTAAGGTTTTGGGAGGGCATTTTGCTTGTTTGGTAGTTTTTCCTTTCTTGGGACAGAGGTAAAGAGGTTTGGATTTCTGGGGGTTTTTACTGCTTTCTTCTATGAATGTGGTTTTTAGCAGATGGAGATTAGGTGAGATGGGGAGATCAACTGGAGTTTGGAAGAGTGTATTTGGGCGAGGGTGAATTGGGAGAGGATTCTGTGGTAAATATCAGTAGCAAAATGAGAATTGCGATTGGGGATCAAGCGTGGAGTTTTCCAATCCGGATCAAACGTGAACCTCTTCTGCCTGTGGCATTGTTGGAAAGACATCCATGCTTCTTATTTCCAGTGAAACTCACCGAGAGGCAGATATAACGGACGCACGAGAGTTGTTCCATAATTCGACATTAGTGGAAACTCATACCGTGCGTCCACTGACTGGGAAAACTGCCAGTGGTAAGATAGAAAATCGCTCATGTTGAGAGATAGAGGAACCGGAGTCTTACTTGGAAGCGTCAGTCAGAGATAATCAACATTTGCAAGACGGCGATGTAGAGAACATGAAAAGAGAGAGACGAGCTTGGGTTCTCAAATCAACATCAACAGACATACTTAAGTACGTTCTGCATCACGTGATAGAAGTCGAAAGCGGCTAGCGCCAGATTCGATAATAGAATACTACTCCACATGAATACTCGCGAAAGGTAAGCAAAAGGTCAATTAACCCTTTCCACCATCTGGTTAAAGACAACAAAGCATCCAATCTAAGCATGAAAATACCTGTTGCGATCGAACGTTACCGAACATTCACAGGACCCGGCCACTTAGCATGGTTTAGAGGAGTCCATTTGGAGGAACTGAAAGTGCAGCTGAAGAAAGCGATGAAATCACTTCTCTGCCATTAAACAAGGTGGGCGTTTGTGCGTATCCTGATGTAGAGGGCTGTATTGCAGTATAGAGCAAGAGATGACGAATTGATAGTTTGAATCTAACCTCGTGGACCAGGCGACAACTCCTGCGCCAGAGAAGCCCCTCAAAGTCTTTAAAGTCTAGCTCTTCTTTCTTCGCTACCTCACCGATATCAATGAGATTAGAAGGCTTGCAACCGTTTGTCTCTTGGATTTTCGAATTGACCAATACAATTCTGGATATCGGGCACTTGGTGGCTAGGCATCATTTCTAGCTTTATTTGGGTGTCTTCCACCCACGAGTTCAACGGTGGACTAGCCAAGTTCTTATGATCGGTCCTAGGCTGAATCTCGAATTCCGAATTCTATCTTTGGGGAAGCCTGGAACCCTTAACTTCAACACCAATGCCTCTTCGCCCTCTTCATTAAGAAATCGCTCGGACCAAGACGACGCGCATAGGATATGTATATCCCTCCACGATAATCGCGGCTCGTACTCTTGCATTCCGCAGAGATACAGCTCTGGATTCGCGGAATTTATTCTTCCAGCCGAGTGGCATGCTGCATGATGGCTAACGGTATATACTTGTGTGTTCGCAGACGGCGGAACTGTTCATTCTTGGGGACTCGGTCTGACCCTCTCGAGCTCATGGACACGCCGGGCGATGGAAAAGGGCGAATGGCTTTGTTAGTTTGTAACGGTGCAGAGGATCTGGGGGCAAGATTGTGTTCCTGGAGAGTTGAAAGGGCCCACGTGCCTGAGGCGTTAGAATAGGCTCGATCTCCGAGTCGGGTGTTGCTTCTCCGTTCTCATCACCTCATTCAGAAGTCCAATTCTGCGACCATCGTCAAGCGCCATCGATTACACTCTGATGAATCTAGATGCATGCCCAAAAGCGCCTCCTTCCACTGTCTTGCACTCTTCGCTCCCCGACATTCTTCTCTTGGGGCTGAAAACCGTCTGCGCTCGAAGCCATGGTGGCATCTTAGTTTCAAATATCGACACAACGTTTCTACCTCTTTCTGTTCTGGCCAGGGCTCTACTGACCACGGTATTTCCGATGACATGCCTTGCCTCATTCATCGGATGCTCCAATTCCTGTGTGTGTTCATTGTGGTTGACTCTGGTCGGTTTGTACTGGTCCTCCTCGAACCTTGCTTGCCTCGGAGAGCACCGTGTAACGTTCCTTGGTTTCGTTCCTTCACGGCAAGGTATATGAGTTACCTCAAATTCCAGTCCCTGTTCGAAGAGGTTTGATTGACCAGATCCTAGTGCGACATCTTCTTGAGACACTTCCGGACGCCCATGTCTGGCATTGCCAAGTAAACTTCGGCGGGAAACACCGCCCGTGCATTGCTTATTTCTGTAGGGCCTGGCCCAAGGGCCGCCTACCAGGGCAGACATATGAAGCTACTCTATACAAATTGGCCTCGTAGCCAATTAATACCTCCTACATTGCTGCACCCTGGTATTTGTATCAGCTTTTCTCTTCCTATATTACACCCACTTTCCTTGGCAATTGCTTCATTGTGCCCTTTTCCAGGAATACAGTTCGCGCCAAGATCTTCAAAGCTCCAGCAAACAAGGCATTATTTTGACTGTTTCTATTATCTACAGACCCTGTTTCGCACATTTCCTTCTTTGTTGATCATTCTCGATTGAATATCGTGGATAGTCATCGCGCTGTCTGCTCAGAAACAGAGCTGCACTACATTAACCTGGCAATCCAATTGGCTTCCGGACAACCAATTCACCAACATGTCGTTTCCGGAGGATGTCGAAAAAGCAGGCTCATCGAAAGCACAAGAGACATTCAATCATGTCGAAAAGCCTAAGCACATCGTCGCCGAAACAGAGATCAGCGATTCGAGGCGGACACGATCGAGATGGAGACGCTTCATGGACGCCTCCTCACGCCAAATGAGCAGTGTTGAAGTTGGCCGCACAAGAGCATGGTATGCACGAGGGGTTTTTGTGCTGGCAGTGTTCACCCTCGTTGGAGGCATAGGATTTCTGTGAGTTTGTCTCTTGTAATTAACGTTCGTTCATGAATCTCGCTGACGACAGTTCAGCATATATATTTCACTTGCCATGGCGTTGCTACACCGTTTATCTCCGGTGACGCCACACAATGGCGTCGAGCAAATACTATCGAAGTGGAAAGAGCCAGAGTCAGCCAGTGCTATGCAAACATCATGGCTCCCAAATTTCAGCACCGGAGTTGCACCTAAGCCGATTCACTCACACAACGATTACGATCGAGATATCCCTCTATTCCGGGCATTGTCTGTCGGCTGCACCGGTGTCGAGGCTGACATCTGGAATATCAACAATGACCTCCAGGTTGGTCACACACGCCGAACTCTGAAGCCTGCACGAACCCTCCAATCCTTATACCTCAACCCGATCATGAACATCCTCAACTCTCAAAATAACCAAAACCCAAATGTCAACGTCTCGGAACCATTCATTGGCGTCTTTAACCACGCACCGAAAGAGTCTTTGATCCTAATGCTTGACTTCAAAGAATCTGCCGACATACTTTTCCCACTTGTCATGTCCCAATTGGCCCCCTTCCGCGAAGCCGGATACCTCACCCACTACGACGGCTCCAAAATAGTTCAAGCCCCTCTTACCATCGTGGCATCAGGAGAAGCATCCCGCCGCCTCGACCTCATTTCAACAACCAACGGCACCATTTTCGCCGACGCGCCGCTAATCGAACTCGCACAACCAAATAGTCCCTACAACTCCACCAACTCCTTTTACGCCTCCGCGTCAATTTCGCGCTCCATACACAGCAAAATTTCTTCCGGCGGGATGACGCATCCACAGAAAATTATTGTCCAGGATTTGGTCAAGCAGGCACAATTGAAGGGACTCCGAGCTAGGTTCTGGGCGACGCCTTCCTGGCCTGTGGCATTGAGAGATCGGGTTTGGAAACAACTTGAAAGGAGTCAGGTGGGCATGCTAAATGTGGATGATGTTAGGGTTGCGGCGATGTGGAATTGGGAGTGGTGTGTTGTTGCTGGGATAAGACTGTGTTGAGCTTTGTACCAGTATTTGTGAAAGTGGAATTAGCGTTTTGGGTTTGATGGATTTATGATACTCACGAGTCGTTTAGATGCATGGTGTTTGGGGTTCAGCGGAAGGATTTTTTTACAGATGTCGCTTGATTTTTGACTTGAATGACCCTTCTGAATTGGGGCTCAAGCTTTGTACATCAAGTAGTGTAAGAATATGGTCGGATGCTCATACTGCTCAGTCTTGAGGTGATTGAAACGTGGTTCTCCCCCTCCCCCTCGCCCTCCCCCTCGCCCGCCCAGTACACTGAGGTGTGATATTCCATCAAGCGCAGTACGAAAACCAACCTCCGCCATTCTCGATGGGTCCGGGGCGATGCACACCGAATACCGAGCATTTATGGCCTTCGATTGTACAGGGAGATGTCGTAAGGCATTGATTATAGACGTCGGTGAAGTGTCCGTCCTTCACAATGTTGCAATAGCCTCGTGGATGTATTCCAATAACCGCCCCTGTTTTATCCAGCGTCACTTCATTTTGTGTCTGACATTTGTACGTGAAAACCGGGCCAGCCTGGACCAGGGCGGTAGCGCCGACGGAGAACAAGAGGGCGGTAACAACTATCGATTTCATGGTGATAGTGATGATGAGTTGTTGAAGGTGGTGTTGGTGTTGGAATGACTCAGTATTTCAGATGGGTCCTTTCGCGTATACGTGGGCGTAGAGTATCAAGATGTTAACAAAGTTGAGCGTGACGAGGAGTATATTCAAGATATGAAAACCTAATCCATTGGGCCTAGCAAGACGAATCTATATACTTAGAGTCCCCCGGTACTCAGAGCGTCAGTATTTATAGAACCACCTCCACGAATGAAAGTGGATATGCAAGAACACAGTACAGAGGAGTGTACACAGTAGATTCGCACAGTTCCCACTTCAAACTGTGCGAATCTACACGGTACTAAGAATACTTCAGATGGAAATTGGATTTATCATAGTTGGACTGTTGGAGCCGTGGGAGAACATGGTACTATAGTACTAGTGAGTTCAACCCTTGTCTCGGCGGAAATATCACACTGATCGCCATCCTAGATTATACACGTGTAATCGTCCTCGATACCTCACTATTCTCCGTTTACCATTTGAAATGACGATTCGTCTCTGTTCGCCATATACATGGAGTTTGTACACACTGCAACTCGAACATCAAAGTTCAGACTTCGCCAATTCAGCCTCTTTTCGGTTGTGTGGTGTCTCTTCACTTCTCCCTCCCTTTTTTGCTGAAGATACCTCCCTATTTTTATCTGGGAAACATGGCTATGGCGCCGATCAATTGCAAGCGGTCCTTCAAATTTTCCGCTCTTGTAAATCTGGGATTTCAAGTTGCGAATTTTCACACGCCACAACTTCATTTCTTTCCTACTTGCTCTCCCCATCTCTCCCCCAATGACTCCAATGAACGTAGTCCTTCCCAAACACAACAACACAAGTCGCAGCCCTCATACCTACCTCACCATATATGCCTTTAAATCTAGCACGAGTCTTTATCACTCATCGAGTGCAGATTTCTCAGGACCTAGATTGGGATCCTCGAGGCCCTTGTCCACCTCCCGGCCCAGCCACCACCACCGGTCGTTGGATTGGGTGGAAGACCGCCTGGGAAGTTTGCCCACATTTTTCTTGTGTGGAGGAGGGGGGGTGATGGGGTGATAGAGTGATATGGGCTCTGTGTCTATATTAGTATTTACTCCCATACTTGCAGTCCTCGGTATATACTGATAAGGTATGTTTGGTATCGTTTTCTCTTCCTGTGATCCGATACTTCTGGGCTTTTGAATTGGAAAAGGGGGATGCGTGATGGGTGTTATATATCCTGTTTATTGGGTTTGATGTGCTAGTGCTTACTTTACCTTACTCTACCTTGCTTTACTCTTTCTTATTAACGATATACCATACCACGCTACTCGTGTTCAATACGCGTTGGATTCTCTCTGTATTTGGAGAATTGATCCTGGATGCTATGGCATGTGCTTCTTGCATGGTAAGGTGATTCGGTGAGGCAATGATTCTCTAATCAGGCTTTACTATGTACACACGGGACCTGCGATTATCGTATAATTAGAGTACTTAGTTATCGTATCATCGGTTGATGTCAGCCAGCATCTCGTTCATCGATAGGTTGGATCTTGGGATCGCATCGAGGCTATTTGATAGCGAAGGACGATGGTTTGGACCGTACTAATTAACCTCGGGAGGGACCATCTCAATCCGCTTTTTCTCTTCACTTTATAGAATGCCGAGCATCAAGTTATATTCTTCAGGTAAGTAAGTAGGCCAATTTTGGATAGCTGGATAATCCTTGGATTCGCGGGAGTGGTGGTTAGTAGACATAATCCGAGTATGTCGAGGCATGTCGCAGTTTATTGCTTCTGCCTCTTCTGCCATTGCATGTTGTCGGGGCAAATCTTCAAGTCTTGATTTTGTGTTAGAATGAGCTCGGATTGCGTGCTCTCAATGGTGATCGCGAATTGCCCATGTGAGTAAGCGGCCGTCCAGGGCAACCGGCGATAAAGATGAGTCTAGATAGTCCTAATAAGTCTGCGAACTATTTAGTACTTGAAGGTTAGAAGAACGTAGTCTTTGAATGACTGTGAAGGCAACAAGGATGAGTCCATCATCGAGGTAAAAACTCTTCCCCGACAGTGCCAGAGAAACAATGCTACTTGCGGCACAGTGTAAGCATTGTCCATGGGAAGATTAAGCGACCACTCTACTACGAGAACGAGGGGTTCGGCGATTTCAATAGTACTTATCGAGAGCATCAAACCAGATTGAGTAGCTGCTAGAGGCTCGATTTACCGAACACCAACCCCCAGATGGACGGCCAACCGATTTTGTAGCAGCATGCGTCTTGTTCTCAGTATTGCGACACAGTTTTCGTGATGAGAACCACGAAGATGATACATCATAATCAACGGATATGAGCGAAGGTATCTGCAGGACCCCATGGACACGGGTCTCAGCCCCTCGAAACAACACACAGTTATGTTTCGCGAGTACAGAAGTAGAGCCGGCATTTCTCATTTGTAGCAAGCTGAATTGATGATGATAATGATGATGAAGAGCGTGCGGTTAATGATTATGAGCGAAGACGTATGGAGCCTGGGAAAAGGAGCGGGGACTCAACAATCCGCTAGAATGCAGCCGCTAGAAGTCCCGCAAGTGGTGATATTTGAATTCCGTCCCTTTACAAGCGATCTCCGTATCGTTTTGTAATAAAGCCGAAGAATCAAAGGACAGATCCAAGAGTAGCCCCATTCCCCTTCGATGAGTTTTGAGGATCTATTTCTCCTATGTGGTGGTAAGTGACACTACTATTGAACGAGGCTAACTCCATGTATACCCGCTTTACCTATCACGCTGGGCGAACTTACCGGGTGGTAAGATACGAGCGCTAATCGATACATACTTAGAGAACTATGCTTCGGAAGACATATACTACATTCTCATAGTAGTCAAACAGGATGTTGAGTTGTGGTGACGATAAAATCTCAAAGATTATACTCTTAGCAGGGCACTACTAAAATTCCTTCCCTCTCGGATCGAATGCAAAACTGCATCTTTGAAAGCAACCGATACCAATCAAATCATTTCACTAACCAAAAATAATTAGCTACAGACTCTAATAGATCAATCTCTGCTCAATTAAGACTGACAATTCTTAGCTTGAGCCTCCAAAAAACCTGGCCTAGCATCCTCATCGCTATTGACTTTCTCTCTGGAAGTCATCTCCTCCTCATCGTTAATAGTAGCCGCTTCACCCACACTTCCCCAGAATCATGGATAATCAGGGTTTCCACCTTCATCATTGAAATCCGGGTTCGGCTCAGGCTTACCCAAATCTATCACCTCCCGATCATCATCCATTTCAAAACCAGGATACGGACCATTCCTAGCAGGCATATATTCGAAACCCAGCTCGCCATATGGACTCGGCTGAGCACGATAAATTTGCTCAATAAGTCTTCTATCAAGTTCGGGGTCGATTGCCGGGAGATGTTCATGTGTATGCGAGGCGTCCATGAAAGGTTCTACCACACTAGTGTCCATAGAATAATTTTTCGTAAAATCTTGTGCATTAGTCGGCGTGCTCATGGCTGGTACACGTTCAAAAAATTCCGTGATTTTCCTTCTCTCGGGAGCAGGGACAGAGGTTGCTGAGGCGGGCACTGCAGGACCATGGTTAATTTTGCTGGCACCTACCCCAGGTATACTTCTAGGATCACCCCATTGATCAACATTCTTCTGTAGGAATTGATCTAAAGTAGGGAGAGTTCTCCCTTGCTTTTCAAGCGCACTCCGAATTACTTTATGGATCTCCTTAGGCCATGGTAGATTGTAACGAATCGTCGGGTTCGCAGGGCTATGTTGCCAGCGGTCCTCTGGTGGAGTCATGGTATAGATCCCCCTAGCAAAATCTTCGACGACAAGATCGCCGATTACACCGAAGAAAAGTTGAGCAGTACTGAGCTTCAGCAATGGTAATACGTAGTGGAGCGATAGGTCCCGGTTGGTAAAGGAACCTTCAATCACTCCATTCCCGTAGCACCATCTGAGAGCACGCATATGAAGTGCGCGTGAGTAATTCTTGAATCCGGACCAAGTAGAGGGATCCGTTCCTGCGATAATTGTTGCGGTATTATAGCCAGAACGAAACAAATGTACCATGTTACGGGGCGAACAGTCATCGTCAGTCCAGTCTTGTGTGAGGCGTAAGCTCGGTCCGTCGGCGTCGCTGGGCAGAATATAACACACTCGTTCTGGCATTTGTCCTCGGGCAATATATATGTTATTTGCCATCTTCTCTTTTGGCCTCTGAGTTGCTGTATAAGGAGTAAAATCGTCGATACCAATGGCGCTCCACCAATTTTCTAATTGGGCTATAGCGAGCTGCACTTCCAGGATCTTTGCTGGAGTTTGCACCTCGGCGTTCAAAGGAAGGGAGGTCTGTTGAGAGACGCCTGGTTGTTGGGCGTTCGGTGATTGTGCCTGTCCTGATGACACACACGGCACAAACGCTTGGCCTTGATAGCAAGACTGTTGCTGTTGAGGGACTCCAATAGGCAAATCGCCGCGAGGTGGTGTATGTGGCGGAAGATTTTGTGATTGCGAATCATAGCCTAGCTGCTGCGCATAGTGAGACTGTTCTTGTCTCAAGAGCGGAGACGCCTGCGAAGCGGAGCCTTGATATTGGTGAGAAGAATGACTCTGCTGACGCTCGAGAGGATAACCAAATTGGTGTTGAGAACTGGAGCCTTGGACGCCAATACATTGAGAACTATCATGAGCGCCGTTCTGTCTCGCATGCCGATTCGGAAGTGTCTGTTCTTGGAGTGAGGAAGACTGCGAATGTCGAATGACAGACTCTGTTGAGGCATCTTCTCCTTGGCTTTTGTCTGTTTTGTCCGAAGCGAGAGCTGAGTCTCTGTTTGACATGTTGCAAAATAGATTCGGTAATCCTGCAAGCGATTGGTGGTTCGAGAGCAGACTATTGAGCCGCTGTAATGTGATGTATAATGTGAGCTGATATTGCAATTCTTATTGTATGAGTCGTAAATTTGGGAGCTGATAATTTGATGTTGAGAAAATCTTCGGGAATATATCAGTTTTGCAGCCATCAATGGGCATTTATAGCTTCGCAGACGTTTTTGATAGCACCCCAAGAGTGCTTTTGAGTGGCATAGCAGCATGAAAGTAATGTGTAGGCCGAACAAGTGAGTTGTTCGTGACATATAATTCTTCGCTCAGAGTAAAGAAGAGACAAAGCAAATAATGCCAACGGGTCTACTACTCGAGTCCCAACCCATGAGGAAGATGCAGTGAGACGCTGCTGAGCCATCGCCGATGACTTGAACTCGCAGATCTCGTGACCGCATCGACCCTACCAGAAGAATTGGTACATGAAGATTTGGGATATGCCGATTGTAGGTATAACGCGAGGGGAGCTTCGGACTTGGAGATAGAAGGTAGAGCATAGTAGTTCTGCCCCGGNTGTACTTACTCTTCATGCATTCAATTCCTTACATTCTTTGAGATCTCCATTTTCCATCATACACCCTCTGATTATCCAAACGTCATTTCACCCGAACCCTGGAATTCCGTCTTTCAATCGGTAAGCAAGCAGGATTCTCTATACAAGGCGGAAGGTGATTTCTGAGCGATTTCCTGTCGTTATACGAAATGTTCCTTACATGTAATTCGTTTCACGCACCTCTGAGTGACATTCCATTGACCGAGCACAAACGAGCCTTGCATGCTATGCCCGAACTTTGGGATCAAGATCCCACTACAATATCAACAAAGAATGCCATAACAATAGTATTTCCCGTTCGTCCACCTCATCAATCCCTCTGACCTCTCAACCCAACACCTAAACCCATCCTCCTCACAACCCTCCATCCTCCTCACAACCCCACCACCACCAACCAAAAATGACCAAACCAGACGACCGCCCCTCAAAAACCCTCCTCGCGATCCACGTTCTAACGACGCTTCTTCTTCTCGGTTTACTGGTTGTTCTCTCGCTTCTTCTCATCACGCTTAATCAGATTACGCTCAAGACTTCGGAGGGGCAGGCGGCGTTGCAGATTTACTGGGGTGGGGGGAATGTGGATGCTTTTGTTAGGGGGGTGGTGGGGTAGGTTTTGGGATAGGGAGGGGTGGAGGGTAGGGATAGGGATGGATAGGGAGGGAGGAGGAGGGGAAGTTATCGGAAAGAGGATAACTCTATTCTTTGACTAGCATGGTCGGTATTATCTTTGTCGAAAGTAAGAGGGTTTTTCTTGCATCTCATAGGCATCTCCTTGATTTATAATGGAATCACATCTCGTCGCCTACAAAGTGAGAGACGGGTAGTCGTCCAGCTTGTACTATATCCCGTCGGTAAGAGAGACGTTCGCATTCACGACAAAACGGATTTTAGATATGGAGATAATTTGCGATCGGTTAGGTAGATGAAATATCTGACATCAGGCGCCAGACACGACCTCCTCATGGTGCATAATCATGCCCATTTGCGCGACGATCCATCGTCCATTACGGACCACAACAACCCTCATCTTCTTAGAGCGATGACTGGCTACCAAGACAAAAACAATATGCTCCTCATGGTCGTCCCAATGGATAAATTCTCTGTGCGCCAACAAGGCACGACGAAATACCTTTTTCTTCACCCTACTCGTCTTAGAATTAGACCAGCCAGCGACAATCGTATCAGCATCAATGCTCGCATAAGGCCTAAGCTCTCCGATATGCCCGAGATGATAATTCTCATTTCTCTTTAGTGATGGAGCTTGACGGTTGATCACAATAGCGGTCTCCAATACGCTGTATCGTGGCTTGTCGGCTTTGAGATCCTGCTGGCAGGACGGTTCGCCACCTTGAATCTCTAAACAGTCTTCGGTAACTATAGCGATCGTACATGTCTCGCGGGAGTCCACGAGAATGCCGGTCCAACCATGTTCTTTATGTCCGTAGTCTATCACGCAAGGCGTCTTGTCTTTCGGCGCCCACAAGGCCCTGAGGCAAAGCTTGTCATCAACCCCTGTGTGCTTTAGTGCCTCGAAACACCTTGATACCAGCGTCCCAAATGGCTTCCGATTTGTAGGCAGCTTGTAAATTTTGATGAATCTTTCGACAGAGATTGTGTTCAGCGCTGCGTGAAAGCGCCTCAGATCGTCTGCGTCAATGCCTTCGTCGTATCTGTCCAAGTAATAACGCATGGTAGATGACTTCAGCAACTCGAATATCGTGATTCGCTTCGTATTCGTAGTGCATGCGCTCACTGCAACCGCCCAATTGTTGCGGATGATCTCGATGCTTCGCCCTTCAGGTTCACTAGTCCAAGCTGCAATAAATCTATCCTTGATGGAAGAGCCTTCGCGCATTTTGTACTGCACCTGGACTCCAGAATTCACAAAATGTGAAAACCCAGCCTGAACTGTTACTGAGTCTCGGTACATCTGTGGTAGTCGTACATTGATGGCTTGATACCGACCAGCACTCTTCATCTCGTTCGTGTATACAATCTCTTCTGTTCGACAGTCTTTCTTTGTGGACAGACAAGGCGTGCCGCCAATGAGGAGGCGAGCGCTTTGGGGTATGAGGACAAGGTTGCGATCAAGATCGTTGACGTTATCGGTCCAATGGCAGAATACTTCGTTCGTTGCAACCTGTGGATCGTCATAGCCTCGCCTCCAGGCAATTATATATCCAATACCGACATTGTACTTCATTACACGCGTGGAGTCTGCGTGGTGCATGGTTTTCCAAACCGGCCCGAAAATATCTGTGAACTGCTCTAACGTGGTTGAGAGGTAAAGAGGAGAGAACGATAGCTCAGTGTCATGGTTGAACGACTGGAAAACCCAAGCAGAGCGATGGCGGAAGTGAGGACCCAAACACCGAAATGGACGCCGATTCATAGTAATCCAAGATCCACTTGTGTCGCATCGAATTGAGAATTGTTGAACTTCTTCATCAAGGTAGGTTTCGTCGAACGCCTCGAAATGCGCGCCGCAATATGAGATCATGGCCAGATCGAGGAACCGCGACACAGCCCTTGAAGCGTAGATGAGGCTCTCAGTGGGAGCACCACTCCTCATTGAAGGCCAAGCGATTCCGACCTCGTCAAGGATTCCGTAGCATTTGGAGAGCAAGGCATCTCTGTTGGGCCGATTCCACGCCGATGTTGACTGCAGAAGCTTCATGTACTTTTCATGTAGCTGTGAGATCGAGTGAAGGTCGATAACACGAAGTGTTGCAACACTTGTACGATCGCCGTCAACGACTAGTACATTGGTGGTAGCCCCGCAGAAGTTCTGCTGCTGCAGCGTTATGAAGTTCCAAATGACTTGCTCAATGACATTCGCATCATCCTGGAGAAGTTGATAAGAGTCTGTGACGTCAAGGACGAATTTCGTATCCAGATGATGGGCGAGGGCAGAATTATTTATGATGCTATGCTCGAGTAACTCGAGTTGTCGAACTCGCTTTCCTGGATTAAGAAGTGGTGCATCTGGGAACTCTCTGGTGCCCTGGCTCCAGTGGAATGCAATTTCGTCTAGGGACGTGAGCATTTGGGTCAAAGAAGCTTTGATTGGGGAACCTACTCTCAGAATCAGAATCCCTGTCAGAATGGTCGCGATGGTCCATATGAGCACCACCACCACCACCACCTCCTCCTCCCCCTCCTCTTCCAGAGCCTCCATAGACGTCTCTCATGTTACCGCCATGGTATTCATTGCTCCTACCGGTATCTGTGTACACTCCCCGCTCTGCATGAGTATCAGCGTATCTCCCCTGTAAGCCAGCAGGGGAGAAGTTGAGATCGTTCATAGACTCAACAAGCGAGGAGTCTACTTCGAGCTCGCGAGAGCGTGGACGAGAATACCCTGTCGATCTTTTCTGAGTGCGGGCTGTCTCATAGTCGCTAGGCGAAGATCGCCGGCGGGCGTGAAATGAATCAACTGGAGTATCGATGTCAGTCACAGCGGTGAATGATAGGTTGAACTGGCTTTCTTGACGGCGAAGATACCGAGAAGGCGGTGCAGAAAAATGCGGCTAGGCACCGGAGGACCTGTCGCGATAAAGTTCAGGGCCGGAGTGGTGATCTTGGCTTTCGAGAATAGGGGGAACGCTCTCGTCTAGCGAATGATCTCTTGCCCTTGGTCTCCAATCCTCCGACTCCGAGTCGTATATCTCATCGGATTGGTATCTATGTTGGAGCATGATGAGAGGCAACGACTTGGAAAACGCGAGCAGAGCGGATTTCAGAGACCTAAGAGTGCAAAGCTGACTTTGGGCTGCATTTCCTCAGCCTCGCCCAAGTTCGCAGCTCTGACGATGAGCTGGGCTCTGCATGGTGCTTCTTACAGCCAGGCAGTGCTCTGCAGGCGTACAGGTAGTGTGGAAGATGTTCCTCGATAGCGGGGTTAATCCATGAGTGGTCCTACCTCCAGCAAGGCGAAATCAGGCTGGTCACTGCATTGCATGGCGACTCTTGAAGAGGAAAAATCAAGCGAAAGCAAAGGAGCGAGTGAATCAATGATTCGTCTGCAGTTCGCAAGTGGTATCTGATTCTAGGGATTTGTATTGGAATGAGTTATACCCAGCCAAAGCCTTTTCTCTCATCAATGCCGTACTATGAAGGAGACTCAAGCTAACAGGCAGGTTATCGTGTTCAGGCGCTGGACGTCGACGACTTGCGTTGAGGAGCAGCACCATCAAGAGTATACCTGATCACTCCCTCCGATAGTACTGAAGGATTCCAGGCAGATAAACATGTACGAAAGTATTGCTGATAACGTAGACAAGAAGACAAGACTCAAGGGTAGAAAGAAAGAGAGAAGAACGCAACGCGTTGAAGTCGAGGTTGAGGCTTGAGGCGATCGGTGGGGATAAAATCCATACTTGATAGAATTAGGCGGGGTTACACGAAGTTTGGGGCAGTAGCCAGTAACAACCAGCGAGGGTCCCTTAAACGGCCACCATAATTAGGTTTGTCCCCACCAGCACCTACAGTATGTAATGTTCAGAGAGTCGTGCTAAAATATACCCAACACAAATCACATCCTGCGTTACAGTCCGAAAGCAGTTTCCGTCTCGCGGTCCAAGGGTGGGAAATAAATCACGATAATAAATCGGGGTTTACAACTCCAAACCTTGAATTCAATCGACTGCTCTGTGATTTTCTATGGGTTTGTAACCTTGAAGCTCAGGCACCTACCAAATCATTGTAGTATCAAGCTTCCGGAAGAAGACTTTTCATGTTCAGCGTCATTTCTTTTGAGCAAGATCATTTTCTCTGCAATTCCTAGACGTGCAGGATATGCGAAGCCTTTAATGACAGTGTCATTTGAGATTGAGAGATGTCATGAGAACAGTACAATAGGATGAAAATGGAGTAGACTAGAAGGTTCAATTGGATGTCTAAGAATTCTCTTCGGGATCGACGGCGTCTTCAAACTCGAATCCGTCGATCAATCACAAACAACGCTCTTGGTTCGAAACAAGAGGCTTCATTCAGCTGCATCATCCTTTGCCATCTCATCTGCAAGCCAGGCTGCCTCTTTTTCCATCTCCTCATGACTCCTGTCCATCCTCTCGGAGTCAGGCTTGAATGTGGGCTTCTTTCCCCTCTCCACCAGCTCCTTGGCGATGTCCCCTTCATCACCTTCAAGCATCTCATAGAGTTTGTCTCCTCCACCCCTACTATCCATGTCCTTAGCCTGCCTCGGGATAACGTGGACATGTACGTGCGGTACCGTCTGTCCAGCATCCTTGCCATCCTGCACAGCTA
Source organism: Venturia pyrina ICMP 11032 (assembly GCA_000738655.1). NCBI lineage: Eukaryota > Fungi > Ascomycota > Dothideomycetes > Venturiales > Venturiaceae > Venturia > Venturia pyrina. The sequence goes on along the minus strand of JEMP01000074.1, from coordinate 145,314 downwards.
CGTTGAAAGCCGTCGCTTTGTAAACCCTCTTGAGCGTCTTCTGCACGCGCTGAACAGTCAGGAAAAGGTCTGTTATCTCAGGTGGACTCAGGTCGGCGAGCCGAGGACATGGCTTGATGGGACAGACAAGCGTGTGTCCAGGGAGGAGCGGACGCAGATTCGTGAGAATGAAGGAGTGAGGGGTAGTGTGGAAAGCCTAATGCCATTGAGATCAGTTTGGGACATATTCGTGAAGTGTTGAGTCGCGTCTTCGCTTCACATTCTGGGGAAGTGGGGGCCTTGTGACGGCCAAGCTGCGAGGACGGAGACAAGGTGGAGTGGTGTGTGGTAGTGTCCACGAGGCACCAACATGGCGGCTCTTCCTGGGGAGGATCGGAGCGGTATGTGTAACGAGGAGTGGACTGGCAGGGGATCGTATATACCTGCGAGGTTACGAGGAATGGACCGAAGTATATCGGTCTGGGTATGTTTGGAGGCATTGTTCCTGTTGTGCTGGAGTTGGAGGCCTCACTGGTATCCAGCTGGGGTAATACGACAAACTGATGTGTTTTGCCTTGTTTCTACAACCTGTGAGCGAAAAAGCTTTGAAACGGCATGCGGCTACAGAATCTGCAGCTAGGAGTGTCAACTGTCGCAGGGGATAGCGATGGAAGAGCCCGTCGCTATCGTGCCGTGGTGGGCGCTGTTTACTGTGTACGTGGACGAGGACGAGGGCGTCGGGGATGAGGACTGGCGAGGACGGGTGCAGTGAGTAACAGAGACGCTACAGTGAGTAACAGAGACGCCACTCTTCAGGTACGAGTAGTGCTCACACAGCTGTAACCGGGTCACTGCTCTTCAGGAGGTCAGGTTGCAATAATGGGCTCTCAAACCAGAAGGACGGTAGTTCCGAGCTTGGCATCTGCCAGCCCACGCAGCCCTCCAGCCCTGCACAAATTACATCCGAGCGTCGGCCCGCCGTCAGGGATCAAACGTTGAACCTCATTCCCCTACCATAGTAAACACCAACACCAACCTCACCACCCAATCACATCTTTCAACACACGAATGCCATGGCCCTTCATGTCCTTCTCCCGCCTCATCCACCGTGCCGTGCAGTACCGGAGCCGTGCAGTAACGGATTCGTGCGTCCTCGCGCCGCTCGACCAAACCTGGTCGTCGACAGTTGGGAACAGAAGACAACGAGTGGTTGCCTCGAGTTTCTTGTCCACCGTATCTGCTGTTGAAACGTTGCGTTGCAAGTACCCCTCAAACATGCTCAGACATCTATGATTCCTTGTCAATTAGAATTCTTTAGAACTAGGAAGAGCTAGTCATTTTGGCACCGCCACACATTCTTCACTTCAAAAACGCTGACTAGTGTGGACTTCTTCTTGCCCACTAACGGACTCGAGACCCAAATTGGACGACCCGCCTCTGTTTCAATCCCCAATGCCGGGGATTTGGTCGTAGCGAAGCCCCTAGCTTGTGAACTGACCGACTTTGACCAGGGGATACTCGCAAACTGCTCCTCACGAACCACACGTGTTGCGAGTCAAGGGAATGAGCATTGGGCTATGCCGGACGAGCGAGAGCCGATTACCTCGAAGCCTTCAAAAGACACGATGTTTCCGCTGATGTTGAGGATATGTGTTTAAATCAATCTTTCATTCTCACCTGTTTGTTTTGCCGGCCCTCTCACCTCGTTCTAGTTTTGAGATGCAGTTTATCTATCAAGAAGCTGCAATGGGTCGTTTTATTTCCTCTCTCTTCTCTTTACTTCTGTTCTCGTCTATTGCTTGGGCAAATCCTATTGAGCGAAGAAGTATGTGCATTTTCTATTATCTTTTACTTCGATTACGTATTGACTGGATATCCTTCCTTAGCTATCAGCTCTTCGTTATTGAGCACTTTCAACTTTTACGAGCAATTCGCTGCTGCTGCATATTGTCCCACGAACAATAATTCTCCTGCTACAAAACTTGTGTGCACGTCGGATGCCTGCCCTCTGGTCCAGGCTGACAGCACAAATACGGTTATAGAATTTCAAAAGTAAGCCACCAGCTTTTTTTCCATCGCGTTTTCAATTTAGTCTTCCGAGGTCTTTCTCTCATCGTGCAAACTACACCTCGCAATCAACGTTCCGCGGACAAAGGGCCGTGCGTTCCAGCCTTCCATTTGGAGCACAAACCCACATCTAGATTAGACTTATTCTCTACTTTCTACATGTGAACCACCTTTTCCCCGTACGGAGGGGCCGCTGGTTCACTGCTTATGATTTATCCAACACTTTCAGTTGAACATCGATGTCGATAGAATTCTGGCGACTTGAGATCCCAAGATCATCAGGGGTTTATCGCCATCGATCTTCAATATAGAGACTGCAGGCCAACGATGCCTTTGAGCTATCTATAATCGAGCAGAGACTGAAGCGAATGACCTGCGTACCTAAATCTCTTGATCCTCGGCCACAGCACATTATAGGAAATCGGTGCACTCATCGTTTCTCCCAGCCCCTTCCATTCACCCAACTAACTTAATCTCCAGCGGCGGCACAACAGACACAACAGGATACCTAGCAGTCGACACAACGGCAGAGCTCATCGTCCTCTCCTTTCGCGGCAGCGAATCCGTCCGCAACTTCGTCACCGACGTAATCTTCCCCCTAACCAGCATTGACATCTGCACGGGTTGTAAAGGCGAATCCGGTTTCTGGAGCGCCTGGTCCGATAATCGCGCTTCCATTTTACCCTCCGTGGAGACGACCGTGGCTACCTATCCAAGCTATAAAGTGGTCGTTGCGGGTCATTCCCTCGGTGGCGCCATCGCCACTTTCGCAGCAGCAGAATTGCGGAATAGTGGCATTTCAGCTGATCTGGTACGTCTTTCCGGATTTCCCCATCTCTCGACATTCAATCTATCTTGTTCAAAACAAAGTGTCTTCCCCATCTCTTGACGTTCAATCCATCTCGAAAAAAACAAAAAAAAACGTATATATTTCCTAACCAACCACCAACAAAAAGATCACATTCGGTTCCCCGCGCGTCGTAAACCCCACCGGCGCCGCCTACATCTCTGCCCAGAACAAAGGCGCCAATTACCGCCTTACGCACCTCAACGACCCCGTTCCCAGACTGCCCCCCGCCAGTTTCGGGTACGAGCACGTCGACACGGAATACTACATTAGCTCGGCGAATAACGTTGTCGTCACGACGGCGGACATACAGACGTGCGATTGTAATGATGATTGGGCCGTTTTGGACATCAATGCGCATGCGTGGTATCTGAATGCGATTAGTAGTTGTTATGATGGTGATATTATTGAGGTTTAGGTGTGGTGCGTGGGTGGGTGAAAATGATGTTTAATGAATAATGAGGGGTTTTGGAGTGGTAATTTTTCGGAGGGATGGATAATGATGGGGTTTTTTGGTGGTAATTTTGGGAGGGATGGATAATGACGGTTTCTTTTGAGGGGTAATTTAAGGGGGGAATATGTACATAAAGTAATTAATAAACCCATCTTTAAACCGAGATAGAAAACTACTTCAGATACACCATAGAAACCGATGAAAAAGTAAACACCCTAGAAATCCAAGAAAATAACCTCTATAAAACCCCTTCCCCACTCTCCCTACGGCGGAATCCTATCCCGCTCTACAGCACCTCCTCCAAACACCTCTTCAACGCCACAATCTCCCCGGCTTTCTGTAAGAGCGTCAAGTAGATCCTCGAAACGGCACATTTTTAAATCGACAACTATTGTATCTCCCCGGGCAAATCGAGAGCAGCCAACACCCTCATCTCGCTATCTCGAATTAATACATCCATCGCCTTTGCCTCTGTCAGCAAATTACAAAGGTACTCGGATCGGTAGCGGTGGATTGGCGCTGGTGGTGGCGGGGGATGGGCTGGGGTGGGGTTGTTGGTGTGGTTCCGGGTAGGTGGTGGTGGTGTCGTGAACGTGGGATCTGCCAAGTCACCTCCCAGGAACTTAAAATACTATAGAACTATATCTGTATCGAGATTAGTCCGGCCCACTCGAATCATTACATCGCATTGCAATATCCTTACCCAGTTTGTCCCAGATACTGTCATAAGCTTTCCTCATAGCTTGTGTCTGGTTCTGCATAATTTCCGGTGCTTTTAGATCTGTGGGCAATCCCGCTGCGAAACGTAGCTGAATTTCCAGCTTCTGCAGGAGCGTGTGATATCGCAGATTTGGCCAGATAGGCAGAGTTTTTGGAAAGCCGTGGAGAATGAGTTCAGGTTTATCGCGCCAATCGACCTCGAGGCCAAAGGCGAAAGTATTGTTGCCATGCAGAATCCCGCTCGATTCTAGGTGGATTTGCTTGTTGGCCCTCAGTAGACCTATGCCTGGAAATTTTGTATTGACGCCGTTGACCAATTAGTCTTCTCCCACAAACGAGTAGCGATAGATTGAATTCCTACGCGAAGTGTCCACGAACGCGACTCATATCCACTTGAGACTGTCCCTGGTCACCGGACACGCAATTTCGGGACCGCAGCCAGGACCGATTATTCTAATCTCACTCTTTAGACCAACTGCTAGCTACGATTTGGGCTTTTGCGGAGCCTACTCGACATGCGCAGCATCGAGCCGCTTACCTAACTTCAGCAGGCAAATCCATAAATGACATGGTTTGTTTCCGGGCTTCTGATTTGGTTGCCCAGTACGAATAGGATAGGCCAAGGGCCTGCAAGTTGGCTGAATTCATTGCAAGACTCTCGGGAGGTAGATGTGTTAAGTATTCTGACTTGCAAGTCCGCGGCGAACGTAGGTACTGTGATGAGAAGTGTTGATGCGCCCAGAAAGATGAAAGTAGAGGTGAAGACTGAGAAATGCAGTCACATTCCAATGAAGCTGAGTAAGATAGAGTAGCGTTGTCGACTTGCGCGATGTGTAACGCGGTCGTGTTGTAGGTAGACGTCAAGGAAGGGTGATTCAATGTCGCGGAAGTGAGCTACACCTGAGTGTTCCCGTGTTCAAGTAGGATGATGGAACAGACGAGATAGGGACATGTCAGTTTAGCCAATTCAGATGCAGTCTCAGACCTCTCCTCAGCGACAGATGTGGTTGAGTTTCTCAGTGTTCGCGATGCGAGCCTTTGGAGCAATGAGAAGAAGGGCATGACATGGAGAGTTTTCATAGTTACTGTTGACCCCCAGGCAAATGCAGGCAGCCGTCAGACAACAATAATCTCTGAGACAAGGTTGATAAGTTATGTTGAAATTCCCAGGCTTTAAGTTGTTTGATTGATGTTCATGCTTCTGCTGCCTGAGACCAGTGCTGAGATGCAATTATTTGCTTTTTCATCACACGTGTCTCTTGTCACAGGTCATCACTGCAACCTAACGCTCCATCTCAATCCACGTTCTCAAGAAGAAATCAACCTGGTATTTATCCATCCTCGTGTTGTGTTTGAAGTCTAGGAACGAATCCGCATCAACAGAATTATCAAGCTGTAGATCCTAGACCGCCTAAGAACTTCTCGTACCCTTACCTCGATAAAATGATGTTCCTCGCTCATACGGACTAGACATAGACCGATCGGTATTCTAATTTCTACGCATGCCCGTGCATGGATAAGATCTACGCCTACGCTAGCGCTAGAGAGTCGGACTTTTTGAAATTCTTGCCAAGAATTAACGTCTTTCTCGCCGTGGCAATACCTGTGATGCGAATACGCCCGGGGATTTTGAAGTTGTTGGCGATTGCGATAAAGGCTCGGTTCGAATACCCCGGCTTTAAGGATGGAATGGTTTGTGGAAGAAGTGGAGGCGAGGCGCTCGTCGATGGATGTAGCGGATAGTCGCTCATAGACAAGCTAACCGAAAGCTACTGTTGTTTGGCGTAGATTTGAATACCAGAATGGGACGTGATTGAAGTTTCGGTGATCGGAACGAGCGATGATGATGTCCATACTCCATACTCCCTAGGAAACATGAAACGAATGCTTTTCCGACATCTAGTATATTCCTGGCCTGGCAAGCTTAGGAGCAAATCTGAGAATGGGATAAGTCGTGTAAATGTTGTTGCTAGTCCTCTCGATCCTATCGATCCTATTGTCAGCCCTTGTGCCACACGATCGGGTCCTGCCATGCGTTCGTGTCTTGTTGTGTTCCCTCTTGGATGCCACAGCAGCGGTCCTCGGGTCCATGCTGCACGTTGTTCTGAGTGCGTTCATCCTTGAAATGGCTGTGGCGTTTCATTCAGACTTGAGTCGACGGCGACGGCCATCTCTATCGGTCCGACGTAGAACTAGCGATGCCATCAATAGCATACCATGTCTTGAGAATGCAACCACAGTATGCACAGTAGGTAGCGCGTCCAACTCTCCGGGCAGGCATGAAGAGCCGCAGAAATGGTAGATGGTATTAACGTATCGGTACCTCCTCCTGTCAGGGATCTAGGGGAAATCTTAATTTTCACCTCGGAAGGGCCCGTCCACAAGTCGGAGCCAGCTGTTGAACCGTCTCCCGTCTCATGGCGGCCACTGTTCGCGTGTCGTTGATGTTCTAGTTTGAAGACATGATTCTTCAGACTGGCGCGGTTGGCTTTTGGCAGATGAGGGAGCCAGCAACGAGACAGGTGAGACACCAGTAATGATGCAGGTGAGACAGTTACTAGTAGTCACAGTAATCTACTGTGTAGTAGTCACAGTAATCTAGTAGTCACAGCAATCTTACTTAGTAGTCACAGTACAAAGATGGACTGGGCCGATCACACACCGTGACTTGGTGCATGGTGAAAGACGAGGGTCCATGGGATTGGCTGCGTTCCTTGATGCCTCTCTCAGGCTTCTACCAGGGCACCGATCACGCCCCCTTGTTGGTGTCTAGGAGTAATGTCGATGGTGGCCGAGGAGGTCTGGTTCCCAATAATAGCATCCAATGTACAGTGCAGCCTTCTAGACTCTCCTTGCATGTTGATGAACGTGCAGAGATATCTATCTACCAGCACAGTACGATACGCAAACAAAAATACCTCCACCCACCCCATCCAGCCGCCATCTAGTGCCCGTTTCTCCCATCTGCACGCAGCGCCCAATACTGCGTTTCTCGCGCTGCATACAGAGCAACACCACTCGGCATGCTATACACAAGAAAAGGCACCACCACGGCAGCATACTCGTAGCCAGTCAATATGGAGACTGCGACGCTTGAGAGGCCTCCAATCCCCTTACGACGTACCAATCGAGTCTGGTCCGATGCATCATACGACGAAAGACCCAAAAGCATACAAAGCAAATCAATCGCTATGCCTCCCGTACCACCGCTCACGCCAGTCAATCTCCCGCCCTCGCCAGCATATTCAAATCCAGAATATCGTCGGAGAACTGCTCCATCCTTTGGTCTGGTGAAGAAACGCAGAGACAGAGGCCCACAGTCCGAACAGGTCATTTCATCTCTCATAGACTCTCTCGCAGACATATCTTTCGAACGTCCGCCCTCGCCCGCACGACCCAATAATGGCGCTACATCGTCTCCGTCTACAACCTTGCTACGCAAGAAGCCTTCCTTTGCCGGATCGGCAGGCACCGGGGTGGGTATGGACTATGAGACCTACCGGAGAGTACTCTCTGAGGATTTCATGGTTGCAGATGATGCTGCCGAACCGCCTGTCATCCGTACTAGCAAACGACCGTCGGGTCTCTCCGAGTTGACGGTGCCCAGAAGGTCACACCAGCACGCACTGGGCTCATGTTTACGATCTGGATATGCGCGCAGTACCTCAGCCCTCAGCATCAACAGTCACGACGACGATACAAAGAGCATTGGGAAAATCAGCGTTGAGACTGTTCGTCGCCGATCCCTGGCCAGTGCGAGTCGCGAATCTCTGGAAAGCCGGATGAGCGCGAAAAAGGGTCCCAAAAGCGTCATCTCGCCCATGAAAGACAGATCCAGGTCGTCAAAAGAGGTGGAATATTGTGGGCACATGCCCAACGGCGTAATTGTGTCGGACAACTTATATGATCCAGACGACCATCGTATCAGTCCTCGAAGAGTTAGCCATCCCATCAGCCACATCATCGAAGAAGAACCTTCCGCTTCGTATCCACCACCAATCGCGCGTGCCTCCCAGCTATCTGTGAGAGAGGGGAAGAGACCGATGGCAGCCATGGCACACGACAGCGCAATCGACACAAGCTTGGCGAATGGACCTGCTGTGCCCTCCCGAAGATCATCACTACGTCGGGAGACTTCCTTTCCCAAACACGCGCATTCGCCCAAATCACGGGCAGTGAGCGAATCGCTTCCAGAAGAAATTGAAGATCAGGTCGCGCCACCTACAGATCCGCTCGAGGGAGCAGACACCGACGTCACAAAGCGAATTCGAGAGCTGAAGGCCAAAAAGGAGGAACGCGATAGAGAAGCTCGTAAATCGTCAGCGCCAGAATTCGAAAGTGGCATTCATCCAGAATTGGACTGCGCGTCGGATGCCCCTCTTGCGTTCGCACCCTTGCGTCTATCGCCAGATGAGAGCAAGTCAGCGGCAAAGTCGATCCGCGTCGCGCAGCTTGGACCAATCCACGTTCCTGCCCAAGGGGTCCTGCCAACCGTTGCAGCCAGAGCTTTCACGCCTGCTGTCCGACCTACAACTCCTCTGACACCCACAGTGCTGCCTATCAACTACTCGTATGTGGTGCAAAGTCTGAACGAGGGTTGTTCCACGCCGTCAGTCAAATCACCGTCGTCCAAGGGATCGACCTCCTCACTAAGTCCCCCTTCTGTCGCACCGTCGGTCACGGAACAACGACGGAAGTCATTTGCAATAGGCGGACGGTCAGCTATTTCACGGACCGTCACCTCCAAAACATTGGGGAGCGTGAAGACCGGATATTCCGATTTGAAAGACCCGCCGTTGGACGCAAGAGACGACTCACCTGTGGAACGGCACTCCATCGATACCAATTCCACCGAAGACACACCCAACAAACTGCGCAAGTCAGGTTCCATCACGTCGAAGCGAAGGCGGTGGTCGCATCCTGATTTGCCTCTTGGAGTGGAACACAAAAGTAGTATGCGAGCCTCGGACCTGGCTGTTCGGCCGCCGGAGAGACCAGAGAAGATTGTTGAAGAACGCCCGTCGAGTTCGGATTCGGTGGATCGAGATGTCAATTGCTTCATTCATGCGCCACGGTTGTCGCAAAAGATCAGACATCACGCATCTGGCAGGACGATTACGTTTTCGGAGGTCGGTGATCCCAAAGGCAATGCTGTGTTCTGCTGTGTTGGCATGGGATTGACAAGATACGTCACGGCGTTCTATGATGAACTGGCCTTGACTTTGAAGCTAAGACTGATCACGCCGGATCGACCCGGGGTGGGAGGTTCACAAAGTGACCCCAATGGCACGCCTCTGAGCTGGCCTGGTAAGTAGGAATCGATCAATATTGGGCTTCGTACTAATTCTCCGTAGACGATGTGCTCGCGATATGTCAGGCCCTCCACATTTCGAAGTTCTCCATCATGGCTCACAGTGCTGGAGCAATATACGCCCTGGCAACCGCCCTTCGCATGCCACAACATATTCGGGGACGTGTCCACCTACTCGCGCCATGGATACCGCCTAGCCAGATGGCGCCCATTGGCATCACGAAACAAGATCCTCCACCTGGCGCACAATTACCAAAGTCACAACGGTTCCTCCGTGTCCTGCCTGCGCCATTCCTCCGCGTGGCAAATACTGGTTTCTTGAGCGCCGCAAGCTCATCGTTGAGTCCCAACGGCTCTAGCACACCGAAAAGAGAGAAGAAGAGGAAGAGCTTGTTGAGCAATAAGGACAAGGACCAGACCGACTCACGGAACAGCACTCCTCCGCCTATAAGCCGGAATCTGACAGAACCTCTTCTTGATACCAGGAGAGAAAGTATCATGCTGATGGACCAGCAAAACATGCCCGACGGACCCCGACTGCTCACTTCGAAGAGTATGCGGAATTTACAATCGCCGCCGCTTGAGCGAGTGAGTGCGCACCAAAGGCAACGTTCCCTGGAAGAAGACTTGGCGAGAAGAGAAGATTACGATGCGAAACTTACGCTCGCAATCTGGGCACTTGCTACAACAAACGCCAACCCGGCCATTGATTTGTTGATTTGTTTGGAAAGGAACCAGGCGATTGGGTTCATGTACAAAGATATCACAAGAGCGGTTGTCATACATCATGGATCCAAGGATACGCGGGTACCGGTGGAGAATGTCAAGTGGCTCGGTACTGCTATGAGGAGGTGCGAGGTGCGTGTCCTTGAGGGGGAGGGACACGGGCTTATGGCTAGTGCGGCTGTCATGGGTGGGGTGCTTGAAGAGGTAGGAAGTGAGTGGAGAGATTGGGAGGAGGCTATTAAGAAGGGAGAGAGGAGTCTCGGAGGGAGTAGTTGTGGGGACAGGAGGAGGAGATGAGTACTCTAAAAGAAGTGAATCAAGAAAAGGAAGAGAAAGAAGAAGAGGGGTTAATGTTGTCAAGAGCAGGGATTGTATATGGTCCTTTGTACGATTTTCTTTGTGTTATCTGATGATGCGGAGTATCTGCTGTATTTGGATGTAGGGCAGGCGGGTGGTGTATTGGATGTAAGAGGGGTCCCCTTTTTCTTCTTTGTATTGAGTGGCTGTCTTTTTCGGCTATTCTCTTCACTGTATCTTCTACGTTCTCATAATACCCTATTAGCATTTGTGGGGCGGAATTCCATTTGTGGAGGGGAGGTTTCTCATGTTCGAATACTCATAAGTAGCGAGGATATCTATTATATCATATCTAATTCAAGAAGAGGAGCAGTTTGAGGAAGGATTTAAGTTTCATTACCCCTTGTAAGACGTGGTACAAGGATGTGGTGCAGACAGCTGAGTGAAGAAGGCGGATGGACGTGAAGAACTGGGCAGGAACCAGGCATTAATGGTGTATTCAAGATTCCAAGGTCGGATATTTGTGTTGTGTTGTTGTTGTTGTTGTTGTAGCAGTTATTGTTACTCGTAGTAGTCTCGTCGGCGCAGAAAGCCCACCTCCGAGAAAGCTCCACTGTAATTCCGTCTCCCCAACCACATTTGCGAACAAGAGACCGATAATCAGACATTGGACCATTGCGCCTGAGCCCATGACAATGGCTCGCAAGAAGAAGGTTCAGAGCGACAACGCTGCTTCTAATTCCCCCTCTCAACCGGCGCCAGCGGCCTCCATGTGGTACTCGCAGACCAAACCAAAGGCGACGGAGCCCTCGACATCGGCCTTGATTATATGTCGCAACAAGTAGGTGTGAGCTGAGGCATGTTCTTGAAGTTACTTTGTTACAACTATCTACAAACCCAGCGAAATTTACTAACAATTGGCACCAACTACAGACACTGGCGATACATTTCATCTTTTCATGGCCCATGGCTCCAACTCCCACCCGAAGTCCTCGAATCTCTCGCACACAGCAACTACATAACTCCCCGTCCTCACCCGATCGATCCTGCCGTTTTCTTTGACCTCGTCAAGATCCGTAAAGCCGTCGATGAAGCTACAAATCTTGCTGTGCGCGCCGCCTCTGGTGTGACTTCAGCCCAGCTCAATGCCTCCATGACCGCCAGCAATGGCATGCTCAATTCAGCAGGGGCGTCTGCGTTAGGCCTGGGTTTTGGGGGCATGGGAGGCTCAAAACTAAGCGCCGAGCGTAAACATCGGATGCGAGAATTGGCTACTCAGAAATTATCCCAGGCATATCATTTGGATGAGATTGCTGCTAGTGTTGCGACTATGCAGAGTGCGAGCACCTTGGAAAACATTGCCGAACTGGTTTTGAAGCGGAATCCTTTGGATTATGACGCTATTTATGTGCATTTTTTCCACGAGAAGATACCCAGTCGCATGTTAGCGCAATGTACACCTTTGGCTCCGTTGGATCACCTGTTGAATGAACGTCCTAATGATGGACCTCCTTTTCGCACGCGCGCTTTGACAAGGATATTCAAGAAGGATTATGTGGAAGCGGCGAAGGATTTGACGGAGGGTTTGGGTGTGGCGCGGTGGATGTTATCGCAACATCAGGCTGGCAAGGATCAGCTTGTGCTGGCGAAGACGATGCGCGAGGAAGCTCAACAGCGATCTGCTAGGGACTGGAAATCCGAACATAAGGTTGAAGAGGAGGATCAACCGAGTAGTTTGGAGCCTCAATTGCTATTTCACCGTGCCAATGTTCACTTTACGATTGCGACTCAGCATGTCAATTCTGCGCTAGATGCGTATCAGGAAGAACAGGAGGCGAAAGAATATACCGCGTCTACTTCCACTCCGAACAGCTACTCAAACGGAACATCCACACCTGATGGCCGTCCAAGTACACCGAGATCCCAGGAAGAACGCGAGGCGCATCGAAGACATTTGGAATTTCGAAAACTAGTGAAAACAAACGCGAAAAAGGCGCTTCGGGATTACAATGCCTTCCTGTCGCATTTCGATTACACGCCAGGTCTCATGCCTGAAATTGCCGAGGAGTTTCTTCGTCGCATCAACGAAGCGGCCAAAGAGCAGTCCAAGAACCAGAAGGCTCGAAACTCGCCTCGCAAATATCAACCTGGAACGGTCGTGTCTGAACCTAGCAGTCCGACTGAAGAGGCGCCTTTGGATGCGACCACGGGCGCTCTGGTATTGCCTCCAAGAATTCATCGTCCTTTGGATGATATGATGAACAACGGATGGCCCTCCTTACCTCCGGTGGAGATCTTCCCTGCGTCTACACTTTTCTCCGAGAAGGTTCCTGCTAGCATTCCAGCGTACCCTTCTGCCTCAAACGCTTTGACAACTAGAAGTGGACCTACTTCCCAGCAAACGAATTCATCTGCCGCGGCAGCAGCAGCTTTTGCAGATTCACATGAAGCAGTCACGTATCACCCACTTCTTACAGACGCGCTACATTCTCTCCTTCTGTGCCATGCCCTGCTACAGACATCACCTACCGAGCTCAAACGTCACGCTCACAACGCAGCTCGTCTCGCTCGAGTCTGCGATGGATATCCCATCTTCCTTGCTGCACGCTCACCAGCCCGCGCCGACTGGGTTGAGGTTTTGCGCCGCGCAAACAACTGGATCGGTCTTACTTCCTCTTGGGAAGCTCTTTGTCGGCCTGCTCCACTTCCAGGCCACAGCACCCAGGGTCTCGGCGATCGCGGCTGGAATCTTGGACGCGAGCCTGACACACCCATTGCCACTACCTCTGAACCACCTAAGCCCAAGGTGGAGAGCCAGAAACAGAAAGCTGAGCGTAGGAAACAAGAGGCCATTCTCGAGGCGCTTGCTGATGAACGGGTTATCGATGAGGAATCTTTTCAACGTGCTGTCCGAGCCAGAGAACGCCGAGCTATCGAAGATGAGGTGGCTGAGATGGAGGCGTTGGGAATGGATCTAAATGGTACCAAACCTGAAGAAAATCCGAAACGGGAAGCAATCGAGAACGGCGCGGTCAAAGCTATTGAAGAGACGAAAACAATAAACGGCGCTCAAGTCGATGAGGAGATCACTCCTTCTCCCCCGTCCGTCTCGGAACCCGAATCGGCTTCGGAAACACCAACATCAACGACCATCGAAGGAGCGGCCCCAGAACAAAACGAACCGAAAGCCGAAGCACTGCCCACGAACGGCGCCGATGCCAAACCTATCCCCCAACCACGCGCGAAACCAAAGCGTAAACCGACCAAACCCATCGCCTCACCGGCTGAAGATGACGACAAGGATTACCCCATCTCCACGGATCGCGCTGAAGCTATCAGTCGTTGGGTCCGTGAAGCGCCTATTTCTATCGAAGGGGCCGGCAAGGGAAAGAAGGGTGCGAAAAAAGGTGGTAAAAAAGCTGGCGTGGGCGATGTCGATGCTGTGGGAGGGGCTGAGAGGGTGGTTATCGAGGAGGAGGTTGACTAGCTAATTTTTTTTGTGGGGTGGGCTTTTTTAATGGCGGTTTCGGTCTGTAGGATGGGATAGAGTCTTGATCTGTCTTGCTTTTAATTATGTTTTCGAATTTGGATCCCGTGGTTGTGACTTTATTCGTTTTTTGTGGATCTTTTCTTTTCCTTTGGTGGGTTGGCTGCTTGATCGGCGGCTTTTTGTGGGTCTTACAGTGATGATGATGATGATGATGGTTTTCTTCTTCTCTGTGAGGCGGGGAGGGGATGTTGGGTGTTGTTATACCATGTTCGATGTTTTGGGTGCTTGGTGATGGGAGGTGAGGTTGTGATATTACTTTATGATTAAAGATTATCATGGTGGCGGGAAAGATATGTGGATCAGCCCGTATAATTTAAACATGGCTGAGGTTATGAGGTCGAATGGTTTTGGTTCTTTTGCGCACTTGGTAGGTGGTTTGTCGTGGGAGTTGGTGAGGCGGGGGAATGGTGAGGTGGGGGGATAGTTGTAGATAACCATACCCTTAGTTATACTGGATAACCTAGGTATGTATGGAAGGTATGTATCACCATCTCACTCTTTTAGTATGTTGGTGTCTTCATGGTTCTGGGACATGGGTGTGGGGAGCGAGGAAAGGGAAGGAATGGAAAGGGAATTGAACTTCTGGTATATGGGATGGGACGATATATTTCGGAGGGCGGTGGGGGGAGATGTTGGTGGTGGTTCTTTTCGCGGATGAGGTGGCTGGGTTTGTGGCGGTGGGGTGGGGTTATGGAAAGGGGAGGGTG